>LYUA01001927.1:5639-15882 GCA_002093875.1 Calopteryx splendens | reverse complement strand
GAGAGAGAGAGAGAGAGAGACAGACAGACAGACAGAGAGATATAGTAGAGATAACGGTCACAAATAAGAAAATATCATAGTTTATATATGTATAAATTATGACATTTTCTTATTAAGCCACAAAAAAAGAAAACGTCATAGTTCTTATCCCTACCTCATCGTATGTTAACCACTAAAATATATGTATTCGAAACACACAGTGCCCTCCAGGAGGATGGGGAGAGGGGCAAAGGGGGAGCAGTGTGCAATCAAACGAGCGCATGCGCGGTACCACCTCGGGCTCCTCCTCCGGTGCCTTTCGGCAATTCTCTTACACCACGTCTTGCATCGCCTCAAGATTTCATTTCCGTCAGAGCTTCCTCTTCCCTCGAATAAGCCTGGTGGCTTCACAGTAACATAAAAGAGTAGTGGAGTCACCCCACACGCAGGTACTGCCCTAATATAACCGAATACCAAAACTTATTAAAGACTTATTCCCTTGACTCAAAATACTGCGGCTCAATTGACTAGAAAAATATCACCCACATTTCAAGAAGTGATATTTGTGTAGGGGCTGGCTATATAATGTAAATGGTGAGTGAATACTGCAGGTTGTAATATTGCGCCCAAATCGAATACTAAACGGTTTTAGATAATGCAGGTACCTGAAGATTTGAAAAAATTAAAATGAGATATGCCCCTACATAGCTATCCCATGATATGAGAAAAAGTTCCTTGAGCTGCCAAAGATATCTGATTGTTCTAAACTTTATAAATGGAGGTGGCGTTATCAGCCATCACTTGGTGGAAATGAGTCTTCGCAAGATAAATGAACACACTTGGTTTTTTCACAATTTTATTTGCTCACTGCTCAGGTTTCGGCGGCCAAGTCACCATCAGAGGTATACCGTGATGACTTGACAGTCTAAACCTGGGTAGTGAAAAATAAATTAGTTTAAAAACCCAGTGTGTTCATTTATCTTAAGTTATTAATGCAATTTTATAGGAGAATACTAAAAAAAATTGCTATACTAAGAATGAAAAAGTCACTACTCATAAAAAAAATTTAATGAACGCATGGAAGGCGAAGGCTATGAAAGTATTAGGGAAAAAATAAATTAAGAAATATAATTTTTTTTTAATTCTGCCTCGGCATGGACACGCTTTTAGTGAAAGAAGGCTATTCCGTTAAGCCAGAGATATAACAGCATCAAGCAGAAAAGCTCATCAAAGCTTCGTTATCATAGAACTCTAACCGTATCACGTATGACTTAAGCTGAGGGGACTGGGAAAAGGAGGTTGTCTAAGAGTCGGAATATATTGTATTAGTGTTTATTCAGGCATCACCTCTAAAGTTCGCTTTATTTTAATAAATAATTGTTTATCCGAAAACTGTTACTTATCTTTTTATATATTAGTGTGCCCTTGCTATATGTGGAAATGGATTCACATAAAACTAGCTCATTTATCTGATTTTCCAGAAACAAATACAGACAAAACTATGACCCAGAATCATTTTCTTTTAAAAATGTACTCAGAGGACAGAAAAATGAAATAATTCAGTGGAGAGTTCTAATATTTTTACAAACCATTTTTTGAAATTATAGCAATGAAAGTAATCTTAATTACTAGAAAATAACTTTCTAGTAATGAAATCGTAAGACCTAGATGACAATAAGTCACACAGTTTGGGATGATGAGATTCATAGATTTTAAATTGTAGTCTACATTCAACCACTTGATTGGAAATAGAAATGGGATAGTGCGTTTAGCAGGCATTACAAAATTCGCAAAAATCATTCCCGTGGAGTACATTTCCTTGGTCTTCCGCACCCTCCTATTTATCGATTCGTACTTAGAGGGAACGTAAGCACCTTATTTTCAATTATGCCATAAAGCTCCTACAATCCTTTTTTTGCGGAGAAACTCTATTATAATAGGATTATTATAATAAGGCTTGCATTCGAAATCGGAGGAAAGTAGATGAGAAAAAGTGCCTGCAGGCGGCCGTTGACCATTTATTGCTTCCGTGTCTGTCGGAAGAGTTGCTGCCAGGGTTGTTGCACGCCAAGAAGAGCAAAAATAATTCAGGGAATAAATTGTCCTTTTATGAAAAAAGTACTTTATCATACTTTATTAAACTAAATGCAGATGTGTTATCTAGTACCGAGACGAGCCTTAATAAAATAAGACATTGACATTTTAACCGTTAGTGAAGGCACGGTTTTATTTGACTTCACAAGTTTCTTCATGCTACTATCAATCCTACCTGTGCCAAAGGTTCAGGCAATCTTGGACGGTTGAGACATTCAAATAAAGTAATAATTTTCCGTGGTCATGTTGATATTTTGGCAGCCATCAAAGTGACTGATATTACCAAAAATAAGTTTAGCAGTTTCATTGCCAATGAAGACAGCTTGTGAGAGAGTTATCAGACGTTAGACAGTATCTTCAGGCACCGGAGGATGAGTGTTGTAGAGGCGTAAGCATAGTGTCAGTCCAACGACTCTAACAAGACAAGAACCCTTTAGTGTTATATAATCTTTCATATCTTTGAATTTTTCGAAAATCCGGTAGGATTTATCGTGATTCGAAGCGATTCCATTTCACGAAATTAAGGCATTGCGTGTTCGAGAGACATTGAAGGCGAAGTGAAGAAATATCCAATTCGATACCTCTCGTGACGTGATCTCACCAAATCGCTATACAAGAATAGTATGCGATAGCAATTCTGCGAAAAGTTCACGCACGAAAATCCCCACGCCCCACGGCAATCAGCCCCCGAGGGACGGCGGCGCGGCGATAGGCGAGGGATGATGGGCTCTCGCTAAGACTAAAGACCCCGCGGCGTGGGAAGTCAGCGTATGGGGGGGAGGCCGGCCGGCCGTCCCCTCTCCCTTCTGCCTCCCACCTGCTGTTTCACACTCGGCTCTGGTATCAGAAAATCAAACATATCTTGGGTTTCAGGTGCGAGGGTGGTTTCCAGGGGCACCACCCGGATTCGAACCCGCGAATTTCACCCGCTGCGCGCAAGCTAACTACTTGCTTGCTACTCGCAAGGAAAATACGTATATGTTCTTAGTGATTACTATAAAGGGGTTGTTTACCTCAATTATAACACCCTTTTGGAAGGATGGTTAATTCAAATTCTCAATCCGAAAAAAAATTTGCATGTTAACGCTTAGGCTACTTTATATTGAGACTCGTAACTCTAAAACTAATATTCTTCCAATATTGCAGTGCATTTTATTTGGGCCGTCAACATAATATGTTGGTGTCAATGGTACTTTCATCCCTGTTAGCTTTTTTTCTCCAGTGAAAAAAACACCCGTTACCTTAAAATAAACTAAACACGTCGGGGTATCAGAGTATCGGGGAATTAGAGTACCTCCGAAAATTGTTTGACACACCAAAGTAGCCTAAGGGAAAGCATGCTTTCAGAATCAACTCGGTGCCAACCACAGCTTTTAGGTACGCGGCTAGGACGAACTTCATCCAATTCGATAAAACCCCAAAAACTGTTTTCCTGCACCAGGAGGCGGGAGAAGACGTCAATTTTAAACACTGCGCTATCACAGAGAGGATATACAGGTTTAAAAAATTGAAATAACACTATGTGAGATGATGCCAGAGAATAGCATTGTTTTTTTACCTTCAGGAAATATATAACCAGTGGTATTGGGGGCTCCGTAGTTGGTATGCCAGTGTGCATGTGCTAGATTAGGGTAAACTGGAGTAATTATAAGACGTTTGTGACGTGAGATGACAGTTTAAAATTGATATTTTTGACGCCATGCAGATAGAGCTGATTATTACTAACCTATTCATAGTAGATTTTTTCTTAGACAGGTTATCCTCATATTTCATGGTCACATAAATGCTAGATGAACGCATTTATCTATTATAATTATATATTCTATACCTACATAATACCCTGGAGGGTGGCAGGGGGTGAGTCCACAACCGGCATGCGCCAAGGGGGTCACAGGGGTCATGCATCAAGGGGCACATGCGATTTCAATAATACACAATACCATAACTGTCACATGTGCACAACACTGCACATGAAGGGAAGCCCGAAACTACGTTTTACACAACAAAGAGGAGAACATGCAAAGCCTGTACCAAATACTATTACTCCATACAATAAAGGCAACATAAAAATGAAACAGATTTAGAATAACGTGCAACCAAATTCACCAACGTTCACATGCAACTATATATCTTCAAACCACGTTGTCAAACGTAATAGAAAATCAATTTAAAAATCGAAAAACACGTTATTAAATGCTTGGAAAGCGTTAATAAGTGCTCTTTCTGTTTCTGACGCCTTTTCGATGCCAGTATATCTCACAGCTGGTTGTTATGCTGAATGATTCAGTTGAAAGTATTGTTAAATCACTTTACATGAGTATCATAATTATTTTTAAAACTATTATTAAACTTTTTAGTGTAATATTTTTGTTCTTAGAAAAATCATGAGCGTCTTCCTACGTTATTTTTGGAGATATTTGTGCTTCAAGCCCCAATACTATGAATAACTTGTCATGGTGGGAAAAATGCTCGTAGCTCTTTGATTCAAATACGTTTCGCATTTATTAACTATCTCTTTGTTCACTAAGGCGAGTTCAATATTTGTCATCAAAGAATTACTGCACATTATTTTACTTTAATAAATAACTTAAGTGAAATGTAGGTACACATTTAAGAACTAGTCAACTAAATGCTTCCTCAGAAATTTCGTCGTCAATTTTCACAATATTTTATCAATATTAATTTAAGTATTTTATTAATTTTCTTTCATAATTATAAATAATATCGTTAAAAATTGTAATGCCACTGTCAATTTTATATAAATAGACAATCCATATACTATTTTTGTCGCATGACCTTCAAGCAATTAAGTAAAATCCAATTTAAGGCAATATATATTGCAAATATTTTTTACAGAAATGGATGTGAACTCAAGATTGTTTTCAATGTGTTGCGATCCTTGAGAATTATTATACATTTTAAAATTTTTACTGCATTTCTCTCCTCTCTGAATCTCGACGGATATCAAGCGGGATTAGTTCAAGCTAAGGAAGCCAATACATTATTCAATGCAATGCAATGAAGATGAAACTACCAATGTCAAATAAGATGATACCAAAAAAAGAATAAGTAGGTATCACTGAAAAATTTGGAAATCTAGGGGTCATAAAAACGGACTGATGGAATGCACAAAATATCACCTCAAAATATGGTGCTGAAGGAGGATACTGAAGATCAAACGGATAAACAGAGAAATAAGAAATTGCACGAAATAATAGAGCACAAAAAGGTTCAAGGGGCACTTGAGGAGGGAGCGCATAATGGAGTCGTTACGACCACAATAGAGGAGGAGATGGTCCTTTGAAGATTGCCGATAAATACGCATTGGATAGGACTGTTGGGAGGACGTCCAAGGGGAGAGGGGCATTGGGCAGGACAAGAAGAGGACACTGCATCCAGCCAATCAAACGGATTGAGATACTACTCATGCTGAGCCCCATTTCCTAATTTAAATTGATGAGGGGCAAATGATTCCATCGTTCAACCGATCTCCTCCTCCACTGATTCTTTCACCCCCTAGGATTGACACCTAGTAGCCCAGATAAATTGATGTGACACCAGAGTCCGAATTATGAAGTATAATGTCAAGCATTTCTCCAGGAGCAAAGTTTAAAATAACAGAAAAATATTAAGTTTTTTCCGATCACATACCCTTGCACATGTTTTATATTTTGGCATAGTGCTTGTTAATCTCCAAACAAAGGAGCTTCCTTAAATGACCCATTCTTGATCAGATTCATTATTCCCAGGAATTGTTTATTATCCATTATCCATATAATATATATATATACATATGCACATATAGCAACTTAGAGAAGAAACAACTCCATTTTTTCTTTAAATGTTTCTATGAAGATTTTCATCAGTGTGCGCATTACTTTTGATACGGTCGTCCTTTTGAGTTTAAAAGTGGAACTAACTCAACTGCGTTGTCTGAGTGCATTTTAATGGGAAGGTATTTTTTACTTAACACGTTGAAAACCAAAAGTTTCAACTTTTTGAAAATATAACAAGTAAAAAATGCACATTAATAAAAATTATGCCAGGCAAAAATATAATCCAGATTAAAATTGTTTACTTCTCATACGATGGTTCTTTACCATCTAATAAGGAAATTTAATGATGAGAAGAAATAGTTTTTTTAAACCTTTTCAAAAATGAGTTTAATATAATAAAGTTAAGCCGCTGATACGAAGGGTGTATTTAAGAAAAATGAGAACTCCGTTACCAAGTTCAGGCAGTCACCATTTTTAAAATGTCAATGGGACTATTTTAACTTCCATACTTAAAAAACTGAATTCATGTATTTTAATTTTTAATTCCAAATTATATTTTTAGTTCTTATGATATTTTACAACAGGAAATTTCTAGTACCCCTGTAGGAATCAAAATCATCGTGAGTTTTTCCATAAAAATTACCCCATAGGTTTGGAGAAGTCGAGGAAAAGAATACATTTTTAAAAGCTTGGTTTTGTGGGAAATGGTTTCAGACTTTATTTTGTGGAACTGCTATGAGCATTCTAAGAAACAAAACTGTGTACTCCCAAATGAAATATTTTTTATTTACGACCAGGTTTCGACGCGTAGCGTCATTATCAAGAATTTATTATGGCGCTAAGAGACGCTACGCGTCGAAACCTGGTCGTAAATAAAAAATATTTCATGTGGAAGTACAAAAGTTTGTTTCTTACAAGCTTGGTTATGATTTTATTTTAATGTTCACTTTAGGCAATGGTGAAAAATATGCACCTGAAGTTATAGCAAAAAAATTTGCTCAGTTATGTAGAAATATCCGTAGAGCTCAGAAAAAATCTGCCTCGATGTTTTGTCACTCGTGTATGTCCGCAAAAAGAAGTTATCGTGCTTGAGCTAGATTTCGCATAAGGACATTAGCACTTCCTACATGGTGATATTTCCATGCTTTCTGCACCGCACCTGCTCCAAGGATAGGACTGCGAAACCTGTTTTGATGGCCCCGAGATTCGTTTCCCCGCGACCGTGAAAACAATCCGAGAGAGAGATTACGTGATGAAGATCTCTCCCTCCCTCGTGTGATTTGCCCGTCGGATGGAGCCGTCTGCTTCGCTGAGAAATGGAACGTTTGGCGCCGGCCAATTTGGGATCGCCTATCGCATTGCGCGCTCCAGTAGACGGGGCATAAAGTCAATCCACCCACGAGAGAGCCGACGGAGTGGAGAGGAGCGATGCTTCGTTTGGCTGGAGCCAGGTACTTATGTGTGACAGAAAGTAAAATGTGTCCAGGAAGTGTGAATCTAATATAATAAAGTCAATCATGCACAATGTGGAGGCGATCTCAATCATTCCAAGGGGAAGTGCATGAATATTCCCATTCATTGCTAAAACAATCCGAGACTAAAGCGGCTACGTTGGGATGTTTCTGAACCTATTTCCGAGCACGAAGGGTATGTTAAAAGGAATGAATGGATAATGCTTACATGTAAAGCACACCTATCATAGGGATTTCCCTATAAAATATTTAAACTACTTAGCATAACAATATCGCACAAATTAAACTACTGGGCTTGTAAAAAATTGCTACGATAGCATAAAAATGATTTAGCGATAAATAAAGTACCTACATGTAAATGCATGCTTGAAGTGTAATTTTAGGTCTACTCTACTTATTGTCTACCAAGCCAACGAACGCGGAGAAACCCGAAACAATGCAGAGTTCACTGTAATTTTAGGTGTCTCTATGAGGCGTGAGATGTGAATCATTGGAGTGGCAAAGGAAAGAGAATCAAAATCGGTAGAAATGTGGTGCTAGCGAAGAAGAAAGAAAATAAAAAAGATTGAGAGAGTGGTAAACAAAGTAGTGCGTTGAAGAATGTGAAAATATCAAGTCCCACGGAGAAAATTAAAAAAAAGAAGGAAACTGATAAAAGGTAGTTTATCGGAGGACATAAATGAAGGAAATGTAGACTGAGGGAAGGAAGGGAGGGATCAGGGAACGAGAAGCAGGTGAAATGGATGCCTTATCTCCAATCTCTAATCTACTTATCTAATATTCCTTACCTCTAGTCTCTTCAATCACATTCACTAATGAATCTCTCAGTCTACCTATTCCCCTCAAGCTCACTCACTCACTATGTTCTCATTAGTTAAGCGATTTTTAGCAAAGGACATTTTTAGAAATGGACTTTCATCCTTTCTCTTAACATAAAGAAACAAGTGAAGCGCATATGCGAAAAATCCACAGTGAAAAAATCATTCGCCTGAACCGGGACTNNNNAAATCCACAGTGAAAAAATCATTCGCCTGAACCGGGACTCGAATCCGGATCCCTCGAATTCCGGCCGAGTGCTTCAGCCAGATCGTTAAGCGTTAAGCTAAGTTAAGCTACCCAGGCGTCCTCCTACACTGTGAATTTTTGAGTGAATTTTTTAAATGATTTTTACGCTGTTAATTTTTCGCATATGTATGCACGGCAACGGGTGACTCCGTTAAAGTTACTGTCGCGGCATTTCCCGCATTTTATTTAAGTGAAGCGCAATTCTTTCAAACTTTTCTATTATCGGTTCATCCAATTGACATTTGTTCATCGCCATATCTCACTTATACATACATCTAACATTCCTCATGTAAATGATATCCACTGTATTAAGTTCCTATTCATGCTTATCCTGGCATACACAATGCTTCCGTTCAATAATTTGGGGAAGAACAAACTTTTATACAACGCCATTTTTCATTCCTTAAACAAGTATTAATGGCTTTACATACTCCAAATAGTGCTAACAGCCTTTTTGCCGGGATTAGAAACAACATTCAATCTCCTCATCCATCGTCCAATAATTACAAAAGGATCCACTTTTACAATTATTTTGACGTTAAAACTCACTGCAAAATCATTCTTCCTAATCCCCTTATCAAACCCAATCACTTTTTTATGAGACGCATTATCCTTCAATTTAATTTCTCTGATGCCTGACTAAAGCCTCCTTAAAGGCTCCTTATCAATCTGATGGGCTCTCAAATAGCAATACGGCATCCTCCGAGTACAGTCGAAGAATGGGTCATGATGATTCATCCATCTTCATCATTAGCTAAAACTAGTCACTCGAGGCCATATTCCCTCGTCACTTTATCATCCCAAAAGGGGTTGAAAAATACTTTTTCATGACAGGTGCATAAAAAATATTTTTTAACATATGAGACACGTATTTTACTTACTGAAATTATAATTTGACTTACTTTTTCAATTCCTGCATTCGTAATGTGATGCTTGATATTATGGGTCAAGAATACGAAATATTCTCTCAGTTGTATATTATTTTTATTGTATATTATCATTATAATAAATTTGGAATGTGCACTCCTTAGCGCACGGCGTTCTTACTATGAAAATATTTTGAGTAAGTAAAGATTCCACGTGAAAGACCCAAGGACAAATGTAAATACCACATGAAGAGGGGATGATTGTAAGGTGTTAAGACTCTCAGGTCGTTAGAGAAAACTGGACTGTGTAGGAAAGTGCAGAGAGTTGCAGTTAACTAATCTTTGGATTTGAGGAATAAATGAAAAAAGTTAATCCAGTTAGCAAGAAAATTGTCAGCCGTTTATAAAACGGTCGTCAATTTGTAAATTAATCAAAAGTAAGGGACCCTAGTGAAATAGCGATGGGATTTGATAAATGTTTACGGTCATCGTGACGCCGAGAAAAAGTCGAAAGAAATATGAGAAGTAACAATTTATGCAAGTAGGGACTGCTTCTTAAAAATTCGCGTAGTAATTGTCGGTGTAAAGTTTTCTTAAAGCAAATACACCGACAAGGAGAGAGTCAATACTCATGCTATTCCAACCGCTTCTTCTCCGATTGCAAACGTTGACATGGCGAAATCTGGTTTACTTGAAGTGACTGGGGGGGAGGGAAGGCTCAGAGTGAGAGGTACTATTCCTTTAAAACTCGTTGATCCGGCAGTCCAATCCTATCTTAAGTAGTTTGACTTATGGGTTCCAACAGCGACCGATATAGGAGGGACGTTAAATTTTCCTCGGTACTTACAGCATGAATTGCAACTGCCGAGCAATGGGAGGCTTCAACCGATAAATAAAAAGAGACGGAATCCCCTACCTTCATATCACCTTCAAATACCACGGCCTATGTCCTAATTGTGCCACCCCTCCCCTCCCCCCCCCCCCCCCCCCC
>LYUA01001926.1:117341-135325 GCA_002093875.1 Calopteryx splendens | reverse complement strand
TGATTTATTAATTCACTTGGCTATCTCTCCCCTATCAACTTTCGTCTTTTTGGTGATTTATTATGGATCATCATATGGATCTCTTTTACATTTCCCTTTGGGGACTTTTGAATTCTAATATATTTATTTCTGGTAATTGTATTTCCTTTGTAGCTGTTTTAATACGATAATATCAACCTTTTTATCTAACATAAGATATTAAGGCAGCCGTACGTAAGGCCGTATTGGTAGACGTCCTTTATGCCTTGAGAGAGTTCATCTCGCTTAAAAATTAATAATAGTTTTGCAAGTATTAATGAAGCATCTAAAAGTGTAAGGGCATATTACTCATTGGTGTTTGATAATATCTTCTTACGCTATTCAATCAAGTGAAGTATCAATTTAAGGGTTTTCCTTGATAAGATTTCCACGAACCAAAATGGTTAATAAGAATATGGCGAACTTTTTCGTGTTTGAATAGGATTATATATTTTATTATTAAGAATGGGCTTTAATATAACCTGTACTACCGATGAATTACGTGATTATTTTTTTAAATTAAAATGACGAGAGTACGATTTCCCATCGCCGCGTGGTGGCTTGATCAGGATTTCAATGCCTGCTGCTAATGAGCAGGACGCTGTGGTTTCAGGATATTATCCTAAGCCTTAGTGGAACTTTATGCTCGCTCATTCGTTAGCAGCTCTCAAATGACGATATTTGACTCAAGTACCCACTGAGAGCCTAATTTAAATTTAAAATAAAATTTAATATTTCAACTGACGCATGGGCCAGTTCGAAGACTGGCCGCAGATTCTTGACCAAAACTTACTCTTATAAAAGATCCTGTTCAGACGGTGGATAAGAATCTCACTTCCTGACGTTTTTTTAAATGTGAGAGTGATTTGCATTTATTTCTATTTGATATTTTTTCCATTGGGTTTTGGAATGTATAATACTCGTAACCCTTATGGTAATTCTATATAAACTTATTCTACTCTTTTTCGAGACAGTCATATCAAAAGTAGCGCTTTTGTAGTAATCCACATTTACATCTTACCCTCAAAGCCGCCGCGATGGCGTGTGGTAGGGGGTGTTAGGTCACCAGCCGTTTAAGTAATTGATTGCTAAATGTAATATTACTATCTCTTTATTCAGTGATCAGTCGTCGTTCTGAATTTAAGATTCTCACCCTCATAAACTTGAATCGTTTATTTTATTTTTTTAACGGAGATCAAGAATTGAGGGATACATCAAGTAGTGAAATAATGATAATTGTTGAAAATGAATATACTTCCTTTCGCAGAAAGTTTTCTATCATTCGTTTTTTAAATCCGGTTTGGTGGTATGCAGCAAAGCCCTTAATTGACGTAAATATGTTTGTATTCTATGCATTAGTTTTCAGAATATTCATAAAGTTAACTTTTTTAGCCAGTATATTTTCATTCTGTGGAAAATTATTGAGTAGCTCCTAATTTTATTTTAGTAGTGTGGGCGTTCGACTCGCGTGTTGTCGGCGTTGAAAAGTGACCGATATTTTCTCCTCAAAGTTGAAATTGCAGCTGTGCACTGCATTGTGCTTCTTCAATAACAAAGTGGATTAATTGCGTGCATCGATTCCTCCTGTTTTCAATGAATCAATGTGTGAGGATGCTAGGAAGCTCTCGCGAGTGGATGCGGTTGTCCTATGTTGCTAGAATAGTCTTGTCACGCACGACTTGCTATTAGATGATGCATATAGAGGATGTGTGATTCGTGATATTATAGTGCTAATTTTGTTTCACTCCCTTCTATGCGGCGTGTCGTGATTTCTATAATTCAGGGAATCAAGGGCAGCAAATGTATATGGTAGATGTTCACTCATAGTTCGTATTCGCGTCTGAAGGCGTAGTGTGAATGACGTATCTGTCGATTATTTCATACGAGATCATCGTTTCTCTTATTTGCACATAAGTACGGCACTTATCGGCGTTAAAATTTTGGAATCGAATCAAGGAGATAGGAGTTTCACATTTCTATGTCGTCTCCCATCGGGTTAGAACGATGCGCATTCCTTCAAAGGCCGGAGGATCAGGGTGCAAAACCCGGGGTGGGAAACGCAGTTACCTCCATGGCTACTGCCCTAGTATGCAGTTTAAATGTCGTGGACCTTTCTTCGAAAAGAATTGTGTGAATTTGATGAGAATGGCCTGTCACTTGGTTTCCGTGGTATAGGGTGTCTTTGGACGTCCTCCTCAGTCCCTGCAAAGGGCACAACGAACCCTCTGAGAGGTGTTTCAACATGAAATATGAGCAATGCGCATATAAAAGCTCAAGCCTAGGTTTAGTCGCTCTAATTAATTGTGTAAATCTTTCACCTACGTTCACGAGCACAATTCCTGAATGACACAGAATAAAAAGTAGAATTTCAGTCCTTTGTGCTTGCGTGTGTTGAGCTCGGGCCTCAGCGTCTGAGATAAACATCGAGTATTGGTAAATTTCAATTGAGCCCATCGTCACATACGTGACATCTCCTGTATTGGATCGTAAGGTCATTATCTCCATTTTAATCGTAGACTGTCCTATTTTTTTGCGCCTTTACCCTCCTGTAATGGGCTATATGGAGATAAGGGTAAATTTCTTCCTCATATTGTCATTAGAAGTTGAAATTTTATCAGAATGATGTTTTATGTGGTTCGTTTCGTGAACGACGGGATTTTAGGAAGAGAGAATCAATCCACCTTGGGGGCAGGAAAACTACGGGCGAGGTCTGCTCGAAAGCTTTCATTTGCCATTTACTATCACTTATTATTCATGTCGGCAAATAAAAATAATGGAATTTTTAGCACATATTTGGTAGTTTCAGGCGTGATTTGTTGGAATCGAATCATAATAATGACCAAAATAAGTTGCAATTTTCCACTATTTGTCAACTAGTGGAAAATTGCAACTTATTTTGATCATTATTGAATTTTTAGTCTCTCTTATTTTAATTTCTACTAACTATACCGAAAGCACCTTCAGTTTCTATTTATTGCTCTACCATTTTCTCTTTCCATGATCTTCCATTGGCGTTTTACAGCAATTTAAGTGGGCGTTCCCGAAGTGTCGCTGGCAGTTGCCTCTTACATGGATGGCGAATGATACAGAGCACTCGCCATCCGTGGACGCTGCGCACTTTGCTTGACGTATTGTGTTTTTTAATGGCTGACTATTTCTCTGCAAATGCTATTTATCTCAGAGTCAGCATCATTTATTTGTAAAAATGACATATAAGGTTCTATTACACTTCCAAGAGGAACGCCAGAAATGATGAATTTGAACTCCGTAATATGCTGAATTTTGAAATTCGTGAATCTAGTAATCCGTTTAGTCATAAATATTCGCGTAAAAAGGTTCTAGGTACACTTGTAAATTTGCCATGAGTGACTATTCAAAAGCTGCCTTAAAGCCTATTATTATTAAAGCCTTATCTTCTGCCTGTTCCTTTTCCGTACATGCTGGGGCGGATCGTGCAGGGTGGATCAGGAAAGTGTTCATTAATATTTGGGAATGTTTTTGCTTGTAAAGCGTCTTTGGGTGCCTGTGATCGCACTTTTCATTTGGTCATCACAGGGACAGAACCATCCGAGTTTACTCAACGCCCATGCCCAAGGGGGAATTCGAACATTTGGGTTAGCAGGCGTGCGCGATACTCACCTGGCTGATTCAACTGGTTTGTTGACTACTTAACAGAGTCAACAATGGTAGATGGGGAGCCGCAATTCCCCCAAGAATTTCACTGAGTCCGAGAGAATATATCTGGAAGGTCCCTGGGGAAGGGAAGGAATGGCTTCCTCCCCTCCCCAGTCTCGTACGGCTCCTCCTGAAATCGGGATATCATCTACAATGAGACCAAATTGATCTTCACATGATTTTTTCTGAAGCTATGCAAGTTGTGAAGGACTACACTCTTGTTGTCATGGATACCGTAGTTATAAAATGAATCCTTAAAATTAATGAAAAAAATATAGTGACGTGTTTCAGTAGTGAACGTTATCATTTATTATGTCTTACAGCGCGTGTTATTATCAGTTCGCAGTGTTATTTGTTACGTAACTTAAAAAATCAGTGTAGAACTACTAAATATTTCACTTCCTGTGCCACCTCCTATTTACCACGTACATTTTGTTTAACTATACGGTACGTTGCAATGGATTCCTGTCCTCTTCATCTCATTCCTTTTTGCACAGTTTTCAAGAGAAAAAGTAGGTGGTAACTAATTATTTCCTATTAACGGATAATATTTTGGTGTAAATTTTAGCATATATTCGCATTAAGTTTGAACACATTTAAGTAGAATATTAAGTCTGACGACCAACGGTATTACTAATTAAAAGTAAGTCGTTAACTATAGTATTATGAAGAGTTGGTACTTTAATATATAGGTTAAAAATGCGGGGTGACTATATTTAGCTCTAGTGTACGTAACCTTAGTTTAATCATTTAATTAATTGGTCATACATTGTTCAATGTTAACATATTTTGCTTTGGTTCAAATGATATGCTTATATATGATGTGTACGGATATATAGAGATCAGAATGAAGTGGGTGGTATAAAATCTCTTCGCGTTATACTTGGGTAATAACTACATGTATCAGTTATGACTTATGATAGTAATGAGCCCTAAAATGCTCAATTATAATTTTCTGCCTCACTACGAAGAACTTCCGAATTTGAGAGAGATCCAAAATAATGATAAGTAGATTTAATTGCCTTGAGATTGAGATTAAAAAAATATTCCCTTCTTCCACGCGAATCATAAGAAGCGTTTATCGCACCGTAGGCATTTCCATAGCCATCCCACTATTGATCTTTATATGTCACGGTACCCTAAGGTGACAAATTTTATATTCTTGCGTGGTTTAGTGTATTTCCTCAGGTAACCCTGTCATGAAGCTGTGTATTCATTTAATATTGTATTGATGCCGTGTCATCTCATCGGTATGCTCCCCACAATTCATGTTCCCGTCCAGCCCGTTTGTAGATGTTTTTTTAGTGCATGTTGCATGATTTTTGAGCTGTATCGCACGTGGCCCTAATCGTGTCTTAATTTCTTGCCTTCAGGGGACAAGGGCCTGGCGGTGGCCATCATCGTGCCGGCAACTCGTGGTCCTCGCCGTTCGACGGAGGTCCACCGCCGTCTGCATTGTCTCAGGGCTCGGGTAGCGCGAGGTACTCATCGGTGGGTGGCTCCTCTTCGTCGGGAGTCGTGTCCGGGGACAACGTAGCGTACGGCAGCCTATCGGGCGGCTCGGCTGAGGACTGTGGCGTGCGGGGTCGCGGCGGAGGCGACGTTTCCGGGGGTGCGAGCCGACGTCACTCGGCCTCTTCTCATCATCGCCACCGACACCACCACCGGCGGCACCGTCGCCGCGCCCACGCGCCCCCTGCCCCCACCGCCCCCTCCCGCAAGAAGCGGCCCAAATCCAGGTGAGGCGCCTCGTTATGATCCGCCCCAGGGTAAATAATTAATATCAGTAGCCGGGGAAGCTAGGGGAAGTTCGCTTCGTGGGAATGAGATGTGTCATTCCATCTATTCGTGTTTCGTCTCCCAACAGGGGATCGTATTGGTGTGGTTTCCCACATCCTAGGTCTGGGTTCGAATCCCGGCGGTTTTTTAAAAGGTTGGTTCTTGAAGTATAGTGCACCATGTGTTAAGTGGGGTTTCAAGCTGGTCCTTGCCATTTTGTGACCATTCCAATTTTTTATATAGTGACAACTTGGGTCATGGTCAACTTCAGGTTGAAAGAAAAGCACTCTTGGTCAGCAGAAATTGATGCACAGTGGCAAACTTCTTTCACCAGTGAAGAACCCTTCTTTTTTGTTAATCCACTACGGCTCAGCTTTGGTATGAGAATCCTAGGAATGGGAAAGCAGAAAAGTCGCTTAGACATGAAATGCAACAGACTTCCACAATAATAAGTCACCTCTGTGTGGTTATCTCTCAATTAGTTTGACAAGCATTGTGAAAGTTTGATCCAATTGGGGTAAACATTCACACTGATGGATCAATTTATGATGACAGGATTTTCAGTGGTCTGTTCTGCCACCATCTTCAGACTGGGTTTACGTAATAATCTTGTAGGGGAGACAAAATTTTGACAATTTCTCCAGATTTTCTCTATTTCACAATAACTGTGTGACCCCTGTGGGAATATTTGAATTAGTCTGTGAACCCATATGAAAAACACCATATGACATTCAAAGCGAAGGTGGCAACACTCAACAGTGTATCAATATTACTAGGTCTTGTTGAAAATAGAATATAAACCTCAAATAATTCCATCTATCAGGGGAAGTCCACCTTTAAAGTTTATTTTTTTGGTTCATATTCACTTTTATTTTAATCTTCAATATCTTGCAGCACACTCTTATTTTTTTAACTCTGTGATAAACAGCATGAAATAGATATAAAAACTAGTAAAATTGAGGTACTAGTTCATAGAGCGGTGTTTGTAACAAATCCAGTGGTAGAACTGAGGGAGGAATGATTGAGGGGTAGTTTTCCCAGCCTCTTATCGACCCCTTGAAAAAACTCCAAATGAAAATAACATTTTTAAATCCCTTGCAAAACCATCTTCAGTAAATGCGGAAAGATATATTGATGTATAGTATAGATATAATCCCAGTAAAGAGGTTGATTGTTATGTTAATGGGTTTGCATTAAAAGTCCCCAGGGCTCCCCTCTTCCACCCAGACTGCTGCCCAAAATCCTCTCTTGTAACTTCTGGAACCTCCACTGCAAGTGTTTGTTACTTAAATATTGATATTTTTGTTGTAAGTAGTTTTATTTTGTGAACATAAGATATCTTTGTTTTATATCCACAAGTTTGTAATTCACAGTGCCTCTCTAGCACAATTGGCAGGAATGTGTAGAAAACCAGATTTATGATAATTCCAGAAATATTCTGATGAAACTATTTTTTTTTCTTTTTTTAATTCAATTAACTCTTAATATTTTTAAAATTTGAGAAAAATGCACAGAAATACTTTAGTGCAACTACAATTAATTGACATGTGAATAGCTGGTGTATAAGTTTAAGGATAAACTATTAAATTTCCTTCCATTGCTTTAAATAAACCTTGGCTTTTAATTTTATAATTTCTTGCTGTGTACTTATTTATTCAACTTCTGGTGCTTTATTGAGATCTAACCATCCCCTCCAAAATCAAGTTGTCATTGAAGATTCAGCCTTGACTTCTTGCTCATTCAGCCGTGAAGAGGAAAAAATTATGTGTACTTTCACTTCATTCCTGTTATTCAGGTTTATAATCTAATTTTTTTATGACTCAGATGGAATACCCTTTTTATTTGTTTAAGCAGTATGCGCTTGAATAGAAAAACTGCTTAGCTGTTTAGAATATTAGTGATTCTGATCCTTAAAATCAGTGGCTGTTTATTATATGTATAGAAAATAATTTAATTTCCTAGCGCTCTGTTTTTGCAGCATTGGTTAGGACAGTTCTGGTATATTTTGACATGATGCTATTGTTTCTCTTGCAGTCGGTCCGCTAGTGAATCTGGCTCTGAGTCGGGCCGATCAGCCACCAGTGGGTCCCGTTCGAGTCACTCGCTGTCTGATAGCTCAACGTCGAGTCGGAGTGGGGGAGGGGGCGGAGTACCTGTTGTGGGCATTGGCAGTCGCCGCGGAGGAAGTCGATCTGCATCCACGTCTTCCTGCTCATCCCATTCTTCTCGTTCCCACTCACCCCCTCATCTCTCCTCTTCCAAATCCTGTTCGCCCAGGTATGAAATACTCACTACTAATTATGATTCCAATCTTGCTGTTTGCTGTTGCAAAGTAACCCATTTTTTTTGTTGATCAAATCAAGAAAAAATGGGTTACTTTGCTGGGAGGGTACATTATGTAACAATTAAATGTGCCCTTACTTGCTCTCCAAACGTTTTTGTGGTTATTGTGTCACTGGGATCCTGATAAGCTACCTTTGACTTTTCCCAAGATCTTTACTGCCATTATACTATGTGCATGCATTAGGAATTTGTTGATCCTGTTAACTGCAAATTATCAAATGGAATATTAGCCATTACGACTTAGCCTGTTTTTATTCAGTTATATTTTTCATTCATTCTTATTTGAACTTGCAATCAATCAATAAGTTTTACAATTCTGCCCATTATTGGCATGTGTTTGCCCAGAGCTTACCAAAAATCTTGCATTAAATTAACTCATGTGCCATTACACAGTTCTCAATTCTTACCCACCTTTCAGAGTTACAAACTTGACTTGAAATCATCACAGCCAGGTTTAGACTTTTTGTGGTCATTTAAGGTAAATAAGAAGTAACCAATCAAAATTTTAATTTTTGAAAAAGTAATCAGTAGACAAATACTTTTTATTTCCTCACTGAAATAACTAAAATCTTCATTGTGCTGCAAGTTTTGATTTAATATCATCTTTTATACCAATCAGTGAGTGTAGAATGGTCAAATTTTGACTATGCCCAAAACGTATTTGAAATTGTTTGGCTAAAAATAAAAATTTTCTAGCATCCTCTTAAATTTCTTAAACCACATGTTGGTTTCATGACCGGAACTATCAAAACTCCTTGCCTCCAAAGGGAGAGAGATGATTATAATACCATAACTATTAATAGAAATATATTCCAATCCCATTGTTGCAAATCTCTTTGCTACGTAATGATATAAGACTCGAGACAAGTACTGTGCTTTCTTTGTGGAAACTATGGATGGCACACTGCTTCCATTCTACCTATTCTGGAGTAAGCACACTCATAAAATGCCAATTGCTTATTTATCCAATCAATTTATTTTGGAAGTGCACACATGGTTTCACCCTCCGATAGGTCATTGTTCTGCGGGTGATAGTGGTGGTAGGAAGGGAGGCAATGATGCCGTGATACAAACTCATATTTCACCCGGCGATCATCATTTGTTTTAATTTTGTGATTTTGTTTTCAAAATGTTGTCATGCATAGGGAAAGGAGTATTATTGGTCTCCTTGGGGACATTTAAGCACCCAACCCATTTAACCTTCTTGGATAAAAGGGTTAGCCGAGTCAGTTAACTGGGTCTCAGATTCTGCTCAAAATTGGTTTATAGACAGTTTTAAAAAAACTGTCCTCGAATCACCCAACTTTTGGTATAGCATAGCCAATAGTTTGAACTAAAAGGAACTTAAAACATTCATAAAAAATAATTTCCCATTAGATGGTCCATCTTTACAACGGCGATTTAGTCTGACAGTAATATGTCTTGTCTTTATAACATATGGGAGGGGGGTTGTTTCAAGACCCTTTCCTAACTTTTTCTTTATTATTCTTTGATTTTATTTTCTATTACCTTCTTATATATTAGAGAATTTAATTTTATTGATGCATCCAGTGTTTTTATGGATGCAATATCTATCTTCTGTGGAGGCTAGTTCTCTATTTTCTATGTCACGAGAACCTCAGTCTCTTCCTTATGTATCTAAATTTTGTGTCTGGGGATCTCTCATTGATACAGAAGTTTGAAAAAATGACCTCTTAACTTTCACACCTGCTCTGCCTCGTATGATACTGTTGACTATTGTATGTTAACCATTCATGCATAAAAGCTGTCCTCTCTTAAGTTAGCGTAGCATGAAATGTTTGAATGTGATCCCACCTTAAGCATAAATTATCCTTTAAACCCTTGCTGTTGGTTTTCTTCATTTTATGATGATAAGTAGAAAAATTGGGGGCATGAGGAGCAGAAGGAGGGTCATAAAATAGGGAAAAACATGCATTTCATCTGCTGTTGGTAAATTTTGCTTGAGTGTCAAAATACCTAGTTTATGTTCTCAAATATTTGTATCATGAGAGATTTTCTGTTACAAACACGTAAATAATTTTCATGTCAGGTAAAAAAAATAAGGAAACTAGAGTTAGATGGATCTTATAGATGAATATAGATAGATCTTAATCCCCATAGATTGGATAAATTAAGTGTTTTTAAGTATTACATACTTAAAAACACTTAATGTATCAATAAAATTAAAACCCATGGAGCATTGGAATATGATGGAAAATGAAATCAAAGAAAAATGAAAAAGTTTAAATAAGTCTCTAACACCCCCATCCCATGAGTATATGCTAACTACTAGTCTTAAGTTGCCATTGTGAAGATAAGCTTTCTGATTTTTGTTTGATTATAAATTTTTAAAAGCCTTTTTTGCTTAAATTATTGGTTATATAATCCCAAATAGGGGTGGTTGGTAAATTTTTTTTAGGACTATCAAGCTGTCAATTTTAAACGTAAATTTAGCGAACAGACACTCCACTTGTAATTTGTGGCAGTGCTTTGTTAAGTTTCTCTGAAATGTTATGTCCCATTATGAGTCATTTGGGATTTAATCTGGCATTTATATTATATAAATTTTTAGAAGGAATCACAGTGGATACAGGATCCTAAGAATTTGGATTCAGAATATTTTTATGTTGCTGAATCTCAGGCGTGCCCTTTAAATGGAAAGAGTATTTTTATTTAAACCTGTCATCACGTGTTCCTTTTTTCTTGCTTCATCAAGTCATATTTTTAAATCATAGTAAAGCAAATGTATTTCAACAGTGCTCATTACTATTTGAATTTCTTTTGAATAGGATGACTTTAAAGTAATAGATGATTTTTGTAATGATTGTTTTTAATTAATACCATTATAAAAATGGAGGTATTGGAATTAAATATGTATAAATGATAGAAATATAAATGATTAAACATAAATATGATTAAAATATTTGAAAGGTTAAAAAAATACTTTTTATAAATAAATGGCCGCCATAAGACCAGATTGACTTATGACCTGCCAGTCAGAACGGAAGTTGGTTGTCAGTTGACAGCTATCTCTACATTGAAAATTGTCTCATCCTTCTCTTTGCATATTCTATTGATAGAGATTAGAGCAAACCTCTTTCAAATACTTGAGGTGGTCATAGACATCATACATTGTAATTGAAAGTCATCGGCTAAACAACCTATTTGGGTATGCCTCATACAAAAATGCCACATTTCACCCCATAGTCTTGACACAATTTTGCCAAAGCATAGTTCTAGCAAGCTTTTGATGGTGTTTAGCCATCATCTCGAACAAATGCCTGAATGGCATTATAGCAATTCACCCTTAGTCTACTCTATATTTTTGGATGTTTTTTGCCTGGGAATCTATAATTGCTGTAGTGGTTATTTCTGATTTGCTTTTCACTGTGCATCTTTTTCATCGCATTCATAAATCTCTTGTCTTATTTTATTTTTAGTCATCAAAGTGGTGTCAGGAGTGGCCGCGTCGGTGTTTCACTTCAGTCTGCAGTGAGTGCTGCTCCACACACCAATAGCTCTGGTTCATCATCCCTTGTGGGTAGTGGCCTGGGAGTCGGTTCCCAGGTGTCCCATGGTGAAGACCGCCGTCCCTTCGCCATCTGTGTCCGCAATCTTCCTGCCAGATCTAGTGGTAAGTATTTATCTGAATTTTATATTTGAAGATTCAATCCTTTATTTTTGAATACACATAGATTAGAGCTCATCCCTTAATGCAAAAAAGGGTAAGTAGGTCAGTGCTCCAGTTGGGATGAATTTTAACTAGTTAAATGTGCACATGTTTATCGTTTTTATTTTATGAGGAACAAAAAATTGAAGTAACATTAGAATTCTTTCCTATAATATTTTGGTTATCTAGCAGACCAAATAAATATAGGAAAGAACAAGCTTTTGGCAAACAAATTTTTATTGAGACTTTTTTTAAAGAAAATTCCAAGTAGGAAACCTAAGGTTCCACTTCATGGACAGTCAAAGGGTCATATCTTGATTTTAAAATAATTTGGACAGCTCCCAAATTGAATTTTCATTTTTCAGAACTAGGCGTAAGGGTCAGTGGCTATTTTGTGCCTTATGCTAAAATACTCCCTAATGAATCATTGGTAAAATTATTCTTAGTTAAGCAAAAACCAGTCATTAATGGGAAATTTCATTTTTTACGAAAAATTGTTGTAAATTCAGAAATATGTTCTACTTTGGTGCATTATTATGAAGAAATTGTAAACTGTTTTTAGTTTCTGTGCACTTTTTGATATAAGCTACTGAAAATAAGCAGCAAGAACCTACCATAGTTCCCTTTGATAGGTCAATGCAATTACAAAAAAAAACCTTTTCTCAGTATATCCATTGTGTGACCATTTTCATATGATTAGTCAAATTCTTGTTTACTTTGGTGGTGTATTTATATTGCTGTCCATGTTGTATGTATTGATTTATTGGATAATGTGTAAATAAGTGTGTGGAAATTAACTTGAGAAAACTGTTTACAAATCCATTTGGTTATCCCCTTTGAAGTAAAAACATGCCATGCCTAACTGGAAGCTTTATGAAATATGTTAGTCATTCACACGTTTGGTCTATGGAATTTTTTACTATCAAACAACCTGATAAAAAGTGATGATGGTCATCAATTGCCAATTTAACAAAAATTATTATGAAACATAGTATACCAGCAAAATTGCTTAAAGTTAAGTCTGTAGTTATTGAAATTTACATGTTAAATCTTCAATTTACATTGTTTAAGAAATTAAACTTCACAATCATCCAAGTTATTAATAGTGAAATAGGTCCTCTTTGACATCCATTTGACAATTAATTTAGAAGTAGATACTTGAGGAATAAGTTTTAATTCAGTAAATGGTCTCACTGAAACTACAACATTATTTTTCTGTAAGTTATTGACTTGATTTTTTTTCTCTTTTCAGATACAAGCCTAAAGGATGGATTATTTCACGAATATAAAAAGCATGGCAAAGTCACGTGGGTAAAGGTTGTGGGGACAGGTGGAGACCGATATGCAGTAGTTTGTTTTAAGAAGCCAGAAGACGTTGAGAAAGCATTAGAAGTCTCAAGAGATAAATTGTTCTTCGGTTGCAAAATTGATGTTGCTCCTTATGAAGGATTTGATGTTGATGACAATGAGTTTCGGTAAGTTCATTGTTGTTGCCACTATAGTGAAGTGTTAATAATGATGTGTGTACAAAAATGTATGAGCATATATATATAATAAAGCATATTTTTCTAATTTTACTTGAATTTTGCAGGCCATATGAAGCAGAGCTAGATGAGTTCCACCCAAAAGCCACGAGGACTTTGTTCATCGGCAACTTAGAGAAGGAAATAACTGCCTCTGAACTGCGAAAACATTTTGAACAATTTGGTGAAATCATTGAAATTGACATAAAAAAGCAGGGTTCTGTTTCATCATATGCATTTTGTCAGTATGCAGACATTGGGAGTGTTGTGAAGGCTATGCGGACAATGGATGGTGAACACTTAGGCAACAATAGGATAAAACTGGGATTTGGAAAGTCTATGCCAACAAACTGTGTTTGGGTTGATGGAATTTCAGGTAAGCCCCAAAACAAAATGTCAAAATATAAACCTGAAAATACTTAGTGCTTTCTCCTTGATTTCACGAATGTTTTTTTCAATGTGTATGTATTTTTTTTTAGTTATTCTAATCAAGGTTATTCCTTTTTTTGCAGATTCTGTTTCAGAAAAGTATTTAAACGTTCAGTTCCATCAGTTCGGACCCATATCCCACATTGCGGTTGATCGGGAGCGAGGACACGCTTTAGTATTTTTTGAACAGGTAAGTTTTCTTCATAAGAAAAATTTGCATAGGGAGTGTATTTTCACTTTGCCATAATTTCTGTTGTTCCATTATCTCATCACATTTAACAATAGGTAACTTCAGTGAAACCTCAAATTTATCACTTTGAAAGGGCCAGTGACAAATGTACACAATATAGGTGGGGTGTGAAAATGGCATGTTTTAATGCTTTATAAATCTTATTTCTCCCAAGGTTGTGCTTAAATGAAGAATTTTCTTACTGTCAATTTGTTTATGCAATCAGATTAAATAAATTTAAATAAAACAGTCCTTAAACCAAAAAATTAAATAAAAGCTTTCCTCAGACCAAAAAATAATTAAATATAATTTTCATATGTAATTATGGGATCTATGCATATTTAAAATAAGGTCTAAACCACTATTAGCCCATCATTAAGTGTACACTCTGATAATGTTTATTTCTAAAATACTAATTTTAATTAAGTAATATACATAATATAAAATAAACAGTTAATGAATGAAACAATGGAAAGAATAGGATATGAAGGGACTCGTCATCTCTGAGGGGCAGTGAGTTTGTGCCCAAGTTTGAGGTTCAAAAATAAATACATATAATTGAGGTTTTAACTTAATGATATATATGAAGACCAATTCAGTTCTTATAAAAATGATTTACTTTCAAGGATTAAGTATAATTGGAGTACGTAAATTCGAGGTTTCACTGTAAAAAATAAAACAAGGTTGTTCTTAAGGTAGCATTCCTCATCACGCTTTAGCATCGAAAGACTTTTCCAAAATTCTTTTATCTTTAGAAACGTTAGTTAATTTATTCCACATAGGCTTTAGTATAGATTTGATTTACACTTCTTAACCTTGGCAATTGGTCATTGTGTGTAGATTCTGTCATGCATCATATCAGAATTTTGTTTGTGTGGGTACCCACATACCTTATAGTTGAACATATTTTCTATTTAATGCAGTTATAATGATAACATTTGCACAAAAGTCACTCATTTGCTTCCCTATAAACTGAGGTTGGGAAACAAAATAAAGGTATAATCAATCATGGGAGTCTTTTTTTGTTTAAATTCTGTGTTATTTATATATAAATATACTGCCTAATATTGCATGTTGGTTTGTTTTTGATGTTTCAATTATAGAACTTGGTTTTTTAATTCATTTCCCATAGCTTTTTTCGTATTGGTCAAAATTATTATTTTTAATTTGTTTTAATTTCAAGTCTTTTAAGTGTTTCATTTTTCATTAATTAAGTTTCTGGCAGCCTGCATTACCTAACTTGTCTTTTACAAATCTGTGGTTAGCAAAAGACAGCTTTTCATATACTAGTGGAAGATATATACTGGGCCTTTCCACTAAACATTTTCCATTGATATCATGGTGGTAATTGGCTTGCCTTTGCTATTCAACATCAATTTTAGCTATGGGATTTATTTTTGTCTCCTTTACAGCTCCATTTTATTATTCCAATATTGATAATTTTATTTCATTTTGAATTTCATTGATTTCATTCATTTACAAATTGGCAAATATTGAGTTGTAATATTAACAGGTCTTTGCTTAGTAAGTTATTTATGCATGATATTTCATTGAATGGGTAAGTACTTATGGTCTCCATTTTTGTTTTAATTGGTAACCTAAGGGAGTAATTTCAAAAAGTGATTTTATATGTGCTGTGTTAAAATAATCTTATTAAAATATTCATCATGTGGCAGTTAGGGAAACCATTTTAGGACATGATGATGTGAAGTTGATTTCATGAGTATTAGAATGCTACTTGGTATAGTAAGTGATTAACTAGAAAAAGTTTCTACAGTGGAATTTGCTATGTATATTTTTGCATGGTAAACAAAAACTGAATATGCTAGCCAGAATAAATGTACGAACAAGTAAGCATAATAAGTATTGATAGGTATATAATAGTAATTTAATTTGAGGTAAATTGTTGTAGCTATAACAGATATAATCACATTCCTCCTTTTTATGTACCGTTACACTCATCAAACAATGTACAACAGCAAACTAGAGCATAATGATGTTTTGCAATATATATGATGTTCAATGTTATCTTTTTTTTCTAACAGATACTTTAATAAAATTAGAAGCAGTAAGAGCATCATTGCCATCTGACGAAAAACAAGATATATACAAAGTAGGCATAGCCTTAATTGAATGAGAGTCCGAAATCCAAGTGTACGCATTTGATACTTAACAATATCGCCAGATAAGAAATAGTCATTGCAACGTAAATATTTTTTACAACCTGAATAAATGGAAAGCTTAGTATTTATGTACATATTTAGAATTATCAATGTTTTGGGAATTGGAAACAGGAATAGTTTCAGGACATGAACCATCATTAATCTTCTTAGCATTATAAACTCTTGAAATGAATTTCGTGAACCATGCCTTTCAATTTTTTCTGTTAAAGTGATTGAAATTTTCAAATCTTGTGCTGGAATGGCACTTCTAGAATCCAAAGCATTGACACATGCCTTACAATGCTCATCTAAATTCTCACCATAAAAATCGAATTCCTCTACGGAACTACTCAGATGATTAACAAATACTTTCTCTTTTTTCCACATAAACTTCAAATATATTTCATGCATTTCTTTTATCAAATAACTAGGCCCTATGAAAAGATTCTTCCACTCCAAACAGCGATACTCTGTTTGCCAAGTATCTCCTTCTATGTAGAAATAGAGATTATCCTGAATGTAGTCATGGGTCCAATGAACGATTCGTTGAATTTTCTTTGAGCTAATATATCCAATACTTCTACGTAAACACCTGGCATTCCTCATCCGACGATATTGTAATTTCTTTCGGTAACTAATTCTCTTCAGTTGAAAATGGTTCCTCCTTTGGTAATAAGGCCTTTTCGCTCTCCCAAAATGGCAAATCCGTCTCTATGATGAGTAGCCAATTCCGTAATGCCTCATCCTTGGCTACATTAAAATTAGAAACAAGTCTCACAACCCCTGTAAACTTTATAAGCTGACCTGTTTCACATTTCACAGGTGCCATAAACTCCTTTCCTTCTAACAAACGTTTCAAAATGGACTTCACATGTTACTTCAAATCAAATTCGAATAAAATAACCTTATGATATGCAGAAATAAACTTATATGGTCTCTTGATGTGATAAATATGGGAACTATCAGGATAGATCAACGTATCTAAAGAAAAATAGTTGGGAGTAAACAGAATACAGGGTATTAAAGAAAAGAACATATTATTTGTTAGTTTGCATTAGGTTTGCCTTATATGGAATCAATTAAAATATTTCAAATATACACGAGGATATAAGAACTTCTAATATAATAAGTTTAAGCATTGTTAACTGTACTTACCATGTAGAGTTGCAAAGAAATTTGATTATGTAGAGGATAATATGATATTAAAAAAATATCTATGAATACATAGTCTCAAATTAAAGCAATTATGTTCTGTAGTTTGCGGCTGTGCTTGGCAGAATGTATTTATTTTATAAATTGAACGAATTTCATAATTCACTCTTCCCACAAGGAAAAAAATTAGTCTAATTCTTTTAATGAAAAAAATATTTGACTAGGTAATTTCATTTATATTTGAAAATGAGCTCATAACTAGAAATCAAGTATTACATACAATATTTACATACAAATGGATTAAATAAATGGAGTAAAAATACATTGATAAATCCTGCCCTAGAGAACAAAAATTTTCAAACAAAAATATACACCATACGTCATTCACTTAATTTAAAAACAAACTCTGTTCATTACATTTTCACAAATTTAAACTTCAACTGTAATGTCTATTAAACAATGTGTTGCATCGAATTATCATAATGTTGTCAAAGAGTTCTGGTGTTAATCTAAACCTCAAGTTGCTTAAAATGTATGTGACACCTGAAAATAGCCTCTCAACACTTACTTGGGTACACGGAATGGCATGTACTATTGAACCTAGCGATAGAGTTCGGGACTATTTTTTAAAATATATTTTCCAATTACAGCACATATTGGCATCCTATATGTTGTCCTTGCAGAGAATATGAAAATTAAATTCTATTGCAAGTGAAAATTCCTGTTGTAACATTTTCAATTGTTCTATGCATAAAAGTCAAAACATATTTTAATACAATTAAATCCTAACAAATTAGTTAATGTTTCAACGAAGAAAATGCAGGAAATTTTTTCTTGGAGATATCCGTGTTCAAAAAAATATAAGCAATTAATGTTAAAGAAGTATTTTTGAGATTATTTGGGCAAACAACACTTTTTACCCTTTCCTTTCTCAGTACATATTAACCTTTAATCGCCGGATTTAAATTCCCAATGGTCGACCTTCACTGCCGGATTTAATTTCA
>LYUA01001926.1:55948-88459 GCA_002093875.1 Calopteryx splendens | reverse complement strand
CTTAGTACTGGGTAAGCTCTACCCTCACCTACCAAACCGACCTTCGGGTTGATCACTGTGGTTTGTTTTGGTCTTTGAACTATTTCCAGTGACTCTTTACTGAATATTATTTGTTACACAACATTTTATAACTTGGTAAATCATTCTCTTTAAGGTTGGTTTTATGGGTGAGGGTAAATCACCTCATACTAAGTCATACTGTGTTTGAAAGTCTCACAGTCAATGAAGGGACTATTTCTTGTTCCCATTTCCTGCTGCTTTTGCTTTCCTAGAAATTTCTAATGCTCAGAAAGTTATTCAAATTGTGGTTAAGTTAACTTTCAATGCTGATCACTGCTTGAGTAGTCAAGTCGACCCCAATCATAGGACAGATGACTGCTTAAGCAGTCATAGGAACAACATATTGAATATCATCAATTCAACATTCGCCATGTAAAATTGAATTGTGTAAACGATTCAAAAAAGTATTTGACTTTCAATGCCATTAGTAAATTCAGGTAGAACATTATCTAGTTTTATCTAGTTTTTTTCTAGTTTTATCATGTAGCATTCTAGAACATGACATTGTAAAATCTTACTTTAGCCTTCAAAACTTTAGTCTTATACAACACTGCCCAGTGGGAAACCAAAGAACTGTTTATTCATTTCATTTACCAGGAAGCCTGAAATCCTTTAGACAGTGGTTATTTACCTCTGACAGTCTTCTTAGAAGACAGCATAGGGTCCAGCATTCTTGTTAATGTTGGAACTGTTACATTTTCATAATAATCTGTGTAAAATAGTAAATCTTTTTAACAATCAGTATTGTAACAGCAGATATTTTTTGTAAACATAATTTTGTATGCATTTCTTCTCCTACCATAGGAAGGCTAATGATGAAGACATTAGAAAAACCTTAAGTTTAACCATGGTTGTTTAATACCAATGGTTTCGGTTTAATTTTATTGATCAATTTCTTTTGTCTTATGTTTTCAAAGAGGGATGCACTTGATGTATTTGAATACTTCAACAATGGGTTTGACCATAGTAATATAGTTTTCTTTTCTTTGGAATTAAAATCATAGCAACAGACTATAACACTGATTTTGATTTTAAATGCAAACAATGAAATTATTTTACCAACAGTTATTACTTAACCGATTAAATCTGTAAGATTGATGGTGTCATTAGCATAGCATAAATTCCTACACGTCAGTGTGTTCTCTCATTAGATTTGCTGCATTGCATGTTTTTTGTGCTTGGAAAAAATCTTGATTTTGATAACTCTTATAACAACCACCACTGTACTGCCATATGCCTCTGAAAGCAAATATTTGCTAGTATTGAGGGTGGGGGGACTTTAAGTTTTTTTTCCTCTCCAGCCACAACTGGTCCCTGGGGTCCTGATAAGCCATTCTTGGTTAGTCATCAGGTTTCCCTTGGACAAAACCACTGGATTTGACAAAAACTCATGCCAAAGGCAGGGCTCAAGCTTGCAACATTGGGATTAGTAAGTGGGCATGTTATCCACCTGTCTAGGTCTTTCTTTGGGAATAGATTGAGAAAATTTGGGTAATCCCCTGCTGGTGGAGGATTTTATTCATATATAGTCACATGATGATTATAATTATTATAAAATCAAAGTGCTTTGGGGATGTATAACTTTTATATATGTGTGGGACGGTTTTTAATAGAACAAAAATGAATCTTCCAGACCTGTTTGTTTTTGGACTGGCATGGTTTTTATATATTATTGCTATTTTTATGGTAAAATTAGTAACGTTCTGTTAGTTATTCCTACACTATTAAGTTTTTATATGTCTAAGAAGCGTTTGGTTGGTGTTGTAATTAAGATAAATTTTTGCATTCATGCTTTTATGTAACATTATGAAAATGTTTTAATTTCTCCTACCAGCTACCGTGTGCCCAAAATGCTGTTAAGGAAATGCGAGGTGTAGCCCTGAGGGGTCGGAAATTGCAGATAGACTTTGCTTCAAGAGAGTGCCAGGAAGCTTTCTACGATCATCTAGAGAAGCAAGGTCACGCCAACGCTGCTGCAGTGACTGCAGTTGCCACAGCTGCAGCGGTCACAGCGGCAGCAGCTGCAGCCGCAGCTGTAGCAGAAAGACCTTGGGATCGAAGGGACTCACAAGGTTTTGACTCTCGGTATGGCATCTTTTTTTTCATATATTTTTGTCTTCTTTTTTATGCACACTCACTACATTAATTGTAGAGGAAGTAGATTTATCAAAGTTTTTTCATTACCATTTAAAATACTAAATACCAAAAAAGGCTCATGTATATGTGGATGATCTATTTATGGAGTTAATGGCATGTACTATAAATCACCATGATACTACAACTGGCAACCTTTTCTTTTTTCTTTCCAATACTAAAATTATAATTTGATTCTTAATGACTAATTTAGACATTTTTTCAGCAATGGAAATCATTAGGTAATTCAGATACGTAATGTAATTCAATGTATGGTATTATTTGTGAAAAAAGTATTAATTTCCCATTGCTTATCTGTTGTATGTAAATGCTTCTGTTGTTATGATGACTTTAAGTAAGCTGATACTAAGTAATAATTGTCAAAGTGAAAATGAAATTGTGCATGTCTGATCAACTTTTGTGAATCATTTTCCAAGGGCTGCTTTCTCCAATTCAAAGTTATTATGTAGTTTTGTAAGAATAGCTTTTTTGGGGCACCCCGATTAAATGTGGTATGCAAGAATTAATTAGGATGGCTGGTATTTGCCATTCAATATTTACTGTTAGGTCTCCAGTAAGAGTGTGGTACAATTATTTTTTCTGTATTTCCTAAGTAGACACCTGAAATTGAATCTACATTTCCTTGCTTCATCTCTGAAAACACAAAAAATGAGAGAACTTCTACTACTAAGTATAATTCAATGACTTTTTCCCAACTAATCAGCTAACTATTGTTATTATGTCCATGATGCTGATGTACCATGTGTAGTGAATGTATTTTATCTTTAATGGGCAAAGTTATTGCTTACTCTATGTACACATTTCGGAGTAATTATATGTTAATATTGTTCTTAGGAATGCTCCAAATCTTGTGTTACAGTCCTTGGATAAAATTAAATTGAGCACTTACACCATTCTTAATTCTTTCCTGGCATATAAATTACCTCACAAGAAGATTTCTGTGTGCATAAGATTAATTTCAGTCAATGAATCTTATTCTACTAGATTCAGTTAGATGGAATTTTCACCGACTAACTTCAAAATTGAAAATAATGAAGCTTCAAATACCCGTAAATGCCAGTACTGATTACATTTCCTTATGGATATGTCTAACATGATCAATAATGATGATAGACCCTTGCTCCATCCTATAAAATAACGAATTCATCTAATTTTTTTTATTTTCCACCTATTCTTTCATTTTTCATATAGAGAAAAGCATTTTAACCCACCAAGGTTTTATTTGAATTCTTGTTTGCTATCAAATGATGTAAGAATGGATGAATGGGTTTTCAATTAACTTGTGGTATATTTAGAGTGGTCTCAGTTGAAGCACTAAGTATCATTCAAAAATCCCTCACAGAGTGAAAGTATTAGTAATGAATTCCTTTCTTATTGATTTTGCAACAATCGCCAGCTTCAGTGACGGCAGGTTAACGTCCTTTTCAGTCAATCCAGAGGTCAAGGGTTCAATTCCCACCTTGATCATCACTTAGGGGTTGATGTTTGCAATTGTCCTTGTTATTATTTCTAGTTTATAATCCAACTTGAAGGCCAGAAAATTTCCTGTTTTCAGATTAAGGGTAAATAAATAAATTTTTATTTTTTCCAAATAGTAAGAAATTAAGGAACTTTTTTAATGGACGTTTTTTATAATATAGTATGGGAACGTCTCATGGTACTTCAATGTGAGATACTGGTGGACGGAGTGAGAGGATATATAATTGGTTGTGTTTGTGGTGTATGAGGTTACTTTTGGCAGAAAAATAGTCTTATCTGCCTTCACAACCATGTCAGTGTTAAAATAAGAAGTAACATTTTAAAACCTTCTTTGTAGTGCCCATTTGCTCTTCTGAGATTTCATCATCACTATATACTAGTTGTGTTCCAGAAAAAACAAGTAATATAAAAATTTTAATGCATTGCGAAATCTCCTGTTGTACTTGATAAAATGTGAACTTTATACATATACCATTTTATGTTAAGTATCATTAGTAAAAGTAAAATATTTCATTTTCTGTATTAGTAAAAAAATATGGCCTCTTAAATGTGGTAACTTTTGACTATAATAAATTTTAATGTGATCCTTAAAGAGGAATTAAAATCAATGCATTTTTTAAAGTAAAAGTGTTAACTATGGTTGCTTGACATTTTGAACAACCTTTGTATTTTCTGAGCCCAAATAATTCCATTACTGCCTTCTCTTTTAATTAAAGGTTTTAATTAAAGGTCATTGAAAAATATCTAACAAAGACAGCAATAATTTAAAAAGTCATTTTGGTATTGGCATTATTAGGTTTCAATGCATTTATGTAGATTGTTTAAAATCATTAAATAATATTGTATTTTGTACACACTTCTGAATTTTTAATATAGCTAAATTTATTTACTTGGCTTTCCTATATTACTGCCCTAATTATCAAATGATTGTAGTGAGATTGAGCTATTTCAATATAGGATTCTTATTTTGGGTTTAAGCAAAGAGGCTTTTATTATCTCATCATGCATTCAATTATATAAAATATTCATAATGTTTTATTGAAGAGGAATGAAATTTAAACATTTTGTGATTTCCACCTAATGTTTTATTAACAAGTCTGGAGTTTCAATGCTTTGTGTCATCTTTAAGTGTCATTTTCATTCCTCTTTGTTATGTCGTTTCCACGAAGTCAAGCCTACTATGATACAATTCATAATATTTTAAGTTGATTTTGGTTCTGATATGCTAACTTTTATTTCTTCATTTGATGTAACGTGTAATTTGTTGGAATTAGTTTATAATACAAATTCTTTGTGTCTCTATAAGCAACCCTCTCTTAATGATCAATATTTGTATCTTCAATATCATTTAGGGACTCTTCAAACCGATACGAGTCTGCAGTGTCAAGTCGCAGTTTTGGTATGAGCTCTGGCTGTCGATACGAGGTTGTTGGAACTCAGCGTTCATCAGTTGTGCGGGGTGCAGTTCCTCCTAGTGCTTCTGCATACGTTCGCTCATCTGGGTCTTCTGGGGCTGCTGGATCATCATCAGTTGTCACAGCTGCAGCATTATTGGCAGGGAGTAGCGGAATGGCTACTCCACCTCATTCTGCAGCACAACTGCGGACAGCAGCAGCGGCTGCTGCAGCAGCTGCAGCTGCTGCTGCATATGGTGGGGGAAGTGGAGGTAGTGGTGTCAGTGGACCTGGTCGGACTCCTCGGTCCATAGCGCAGTGTCGTTATGACTATTATGATGAGTATGCAGAACCACGCAGTGCTCGTTATAGGTTAGCTCATACGTTTTAATGCTATGTATATTGATTTCATCTTAATTAATTTTAAATATGTGATAACTGGGAATACATTTTCAGTATTTTGCTCTTTTAATGTATGGTTTTGCAATTGCATGCTAAAAATATGAATAAATTGTCTTATATGTATAATTAATGTGTACATGTATCATTTTCAGAAACTATGATGAGTTCAGTCAAGGAAGTGGAGCAAGCCATGATGACTCTTATGAGCAAGAACTAAGAGAGTATGGCTATTCTCAGAGGGAGCGCCGTGATTATGTGACTGACAACTTAGGAATGAGTGTGGTTGGCCTGAACCTCAACCTTGGAATTGTAGGAGACAAGGGGTTTGGACCAGCACCTAACCCACCCTTTGGCGGTCCATCCACGGCTGTGGGACCAGCTCCTCCCCCATCTCACCCTTATGATGACTATGAGGATGGACCTGTGGGGAGTCGTAGACGACGTAGCAGAAGCCGTCATCGTAGTGCAAGCGATCAGGAGAGCTTCCATGGTGCATCACCACCACCACCACCTCCACCACCTCACCCTTCACACCTTCATGCTCATCCAAGTCCTGTGCCACCTGGTGTTGTGTCTGGAGGTCGGCATGGGAGTCCACCAGTGATGGGAAAGCGATACTCCATGTATCGTGGTTTGGGTGGACATTCTTCTCGTGGCGTTGGTGGTTCCTCAGGATTTGGTGGTAGTCCAGCCCGTGATGTTATGGAAAAGGACTGTTCCTCCTCAGACATGTGCTTGACAGGCAAAGGAAAGCTAGTTGTAGAGGCAAAAGGGGATTTGCGTGACTCTCTCACTGCTTTGCGTGGGGGAGGTGTGGATGTTGGACCAGTGGATCGTGGTGGGAGACTGCAGAGGTACGCAGAGAAGGAGTCAGGTTATAAGAGGCATGCCCTTCAAAGTGTGGTTGCTTCCTCTTGTGGGGGTAGGACACAGGAAAGGGGACTCCGTGTCTCTGTGGTGGACGGAGATAGTGAGTGTGGTGATGGTATGAGTGACAATGTAGTTGTAGGTGGAAGTGACATCAGACATCTTCAAAAAGAAAGGGTGCATATTCAGCACCTTTTGGACCAACTTGAGGAAATGGGAGGTGCTGGCTCTGGAGGTGAGGATAGAAGTGAGTGTGGTGATGTTCCCAGGATTGGGAAAAAGGCTCGGCTTTGCATTCGTGGTGGGGATGATGGAACTCCTGATGGACTTCCATCAAACACATCAAGTTGCAAGGTAAGCACAAGGAGCCTTATCTCAGGCAGCAAAGTGATGGTGTCCCCCTCTTCATGTGGTAGGTCAGTGTCATCTCCCAGTGGAAATATTGTCAGAGGAAATGCTCCATCTTCTTCTCCCAGGGTTAACATGTCCCCTTCTGGATCCCTAAAAACAAGTAATTCTTCTATTGGAGCCAAAGCTGGGGTTATTAATATGGCATCAAAGTCGAGCCATTCCAAGTCTAATCAAATTGGGATTGGGTCTTCTACCTCCAGTGATCTTGGGGATGTTAGTAATAGGCAACATGGAAATAGTGACATCACATCACTTCAGTCTGTTTCTGGTAGTTATCATCGAAGGTCGGAGGTTCGAAGGTCTGCTGATGCTAAGAGCCGCCGGCCAACAGTAGAAAGTGTGAGATCTAGAGACAGTTCAGTACCTGGAACAGAGAGTACAGCCTTATCAACAAACAGAGACTACTCTCCCCACTTTGTTTGCAAAAGACGGAAAACTGGAAGTTCCACAGAAAATGATGAAAGACCTTTGTCAAGAAAACATCATCACAATGAAGAAGAGGGAGTACTGAGCGCAAATGAGACAAAGGGCCACCACGCACACCACCATCATCACCACCACCATCACCACCATCACCATCGGGACAGAGAGAGAGGAGAGCCCAGAGGAGCTGGGGTTGCTGTTGTTGGTGAAGATGAAGAAGGAAGTCGACCGGGCACCCCATTATGTGATGAGAAGCCTGAAAACCCAATGGAGCCCCGTAAGATACCACGTGAAAAACTGGATGGGGGTCCCCTCTCCCTACCTCTACCAGGGTTTGCACGGATAAAAGCCAACCCCAATATTCCTGTCAGTGAGCCAGATTCCCCCTATGAAACAGAATCTTCCCCAACTAAGGCAGGCTACACAATTAAGTCTCCACCTCCACCTGTCCCCCAAACCCATAAATCTTGTCCAATGGCATCCCCAAAGATGGTGTCTTCTGTTCCAGAGGCGAGGAGGGCACCTTCTCTGCCCGCGGTCGGGGAAGATGCAAGGGTCGTGGAGGCCAGGACCGAGACTGCAGGAAGCCCTGGCACAGTTGGGCCCCGCCAAGGAACTTCCTGTCCACCACTTTCTGATGCCTCACATTCCCACAAGAACGTTCAAATCTGTCCTCCTAAATCCTCCCCAAACACAGCTATCAGTCTAACATCAGAACCTGGAAGATCCCCTTCTACATTGTCCTCACCTAAGCATTCCTCACCATCTTCTTCACCGCCATCTTCTCCGACTTCTTCGGAACGTGATGGCAACTTGGCCTCCTCTCCTGGAGTGCCTTTCCCATCCTCTCCACCTGGTGCACCCTCACTCGCTGAGCGAATTCGTCGCTTAGATGAAAAGTATGAGAAATGGTCTGGACTTAGGGCTTATGGGCCTGTTACTGTTGGAAGTGCTGCAGGCTCTGTGACAAGCTCTGCATCTTGTGAGAGTGGTGTTGGGAACGATTTCCCCTCAGGTTCACAGTCAATGAGGTTACGACATCGGCCATTGGACCTTGATGAGTTGAGAAAGCAACAGCCATCAGAGATAGTTCGTTCTGTACTTTCTAGGCGAAGTGTCTTTGATGAAGATTCAAAAAGGCTTGAAAATTTTGGAGAGAAATATGAGCCAGGAGAATTTCCAGCGAATTGGACCTCTCGAGCTGCTCTTCGTAACCCTGGGACAGGACGGGATGGTGCTCCTTCCTCACCTGTAACCCTTCCAGGATCTCCTATATTGACCACAGGTCGCCCAACCGTCCCCTCTGATAACAGGGCTATCTCCGTCCCAAACTCCAGCTCATCTCCTTTGGCAACGACAACTCAATCTTCAACATCAGCTTCACCACGCTCTGTAGCTAGTACATTTCCCTCTGGATCCAGTACTACATCGCCAGCATTCCGGACCCTCCGAGCCAATGCGACACCTCCTTCTAGGGGGCCTCAGATACCAAAGAGTCAGGGTATTGTGACAAACTCTCCTGTTGGCACAGGGACCGTTAGAGCAATTGTCTCAACTGCCCCATCCAGGGGTTTACAATACCCATTCCCTAGCCATCCACCTGTGGTTCCTACAACCTCTGTTGCTACAACTACTGCTGCTGGAGCACCAGTAACTGTGTCTACTGTCTCCTCAGCTTCAGTAGTGCCAAGAACAGGTTGCACTCCTCCTCAAATGACAGTGGCTCTAGCTTCACCTCCAGTTACCTCTCCAAGCCCCCTTCCAAGTGTAAATCCTAGTGATGAACAATGTATCATTGTTCCATCACCTGTGGGAACAACAAAAACATCTGCAACATCCAGTCATGTATTTGAAAAGGTTTTGTCACTTGAGCTATCTGTTCCGTCCTCAGGCTCGGGACATACGAACGATCCTCTAGTAGTCACCACAGTGACTGCTGCTGGCACATTACCTACCACAGTGGTCACCACTGCTGTTTCACCTACATCTGTTACAACTACCACATCCCTTACATGCTTACCTTCCGTGGCAGCATCCCCTATCTCCCGTTCCTTAGAAAATCCCATATCTCCGATTGTGACGGACTCACCAGCAGTAAAATCAGTATCTGTGTCAAGATCAAGGAGTATAAGCAGCTCTGTGGAGCCTGTGAAGTGCACTAAAAAGGATGTGGCATTGAGTTCCACTGCTGAATTCCCAGTGAAAGACTTTTCCGAAGAGGAGCTTGCACCTTCAAATCCTGGAAGTGGAAGGGACAAGGATGTAAGTGTACAGGAAAAGGAAAAAGATACTGTTGCTAGTGATAATTTAGAAGAAAATGTGGTAAATGAGCCAGTTGTACAAAAGGTAAAAGTTGTACTGCCTCAGGAAATAGTGAAGGATGTGAAGAAGGAAGGACCTGTTAAATTAAAGGAAGAGCAGGTAACCAATGTTCCTGGTGTAAGTGTTTATCCAGCAGAGGAAAAGGATAGGGAGAAGAAGAAAGAGAAAAAAGATCCTGCAAAGGAGCAGTCTCGAAGAGTTTCAGATGCAGGAGCATCTAATGGAACATCAAAGGCTACTATGAGTGTTTCTAGTGCTGTTGGTAGTATTGGATGTAAGAGAAGAGTTGGCTCACAGGACAGTGTTGAAAGTGTGAGTGGCCATCACAAAGGAATTAAACGTGAACGATCTCCTGAAGCAACAGAGGCTAAGCGTGCAAAAATATGTCCCACAATCTCAGGAGATGGACCTAAAACTTGTGAAAGTAGCTCTGTGTCTGTCAAAAATAGTCCAGTCTCAACAGCATCAGCCATCACAACCAAACCAGTGAAGGTAGATAGGAGGGATTCCAAAGACTCGAGAGATGGTTCTAGGAAAGGCAGTGTTATTACAGAAAGGAAAGCTGATCGTGCTGTTGGAGGTAACAGCAAAAAGGAGGAGCGTCCATTGAAGCCTGATAGAGAAAGGAAGACTTCAGTGGAAGACAAGACCAGTAATTTCACACCAGCTGTTGTCCCAAAGACACAGCCAGATGAAAAGGCCCCTCCTGTTGAAACCTCTCCTACTCCCCCAAAGGCTGTGAAAGAAGAGCCAGGTCTGGTCAATGAAAAGAAGAAAGGAAAGGAGCATCATCATCACCACCACCACCATCACCATCATACCTCTGAATCTTCCTCACCTCCTACTCAAAAACCTTCTGTTGTTGTTGCCCCTGAAAAGGAGTTACCTCCAAAAGCGGAGGCATTGCAAACAGGAGTGGACAGACATCGGGCGAGAGATAAAGAGAAACAGAAAAGACGAAGTAAATCTGAGAAAGGGAGAGAAAGCCCCAAAGAGGGTGTTAGGACTAAAGAAGAAGTAAAAATTGATAAGAAAAAGGATGATGTGGATGAAGAAGTGATTCCAACAGCTCAGGAAAAGGAAGATATGAAGTACAAGCACTCAAAGAAAGATGCAAAAGAGCGGAAGAAGGATCGAAAGAGTGGAGGAAGCATTGAAAGTGTTGTGGTTAAGGAAGAACCAACTTCATCCAGCAAGTCATCAACTAAGAAGAAAGAGGGTGTGTCTGCTCCTGTGGCAGTGAAAGCAGTGGCAAAGCGAAAAGAAAGTGCTGCTGCTGGCACTGACAGTGATGGGGGTAGTGAGGACGATGAGCCAAAGCCTAAAAAGCATTCTATATTTGATATTGTCCTTGATGAGCCCGCTTACATATCCATGTATGACAAAGTGAAAGCCCGCTCTACAAAGAACATGCAGAAGCAGGAAGAAGAAAAGAGACAAGAGAGACTGAAAGAAAAGTTCTCAGCTTTGAAGCAGTCACGAGCAAGAAGGGAGGAAAAGAAGAGATCAACCTCCTGGGATGAAGATTCTGACACGGACCATGAACGGGAAGAGCGGTGTGAGAAGGAGAGACGCAGTAATTCAGGTGTAGGGTCCACGTCAGGAGCATCAGGGGTTGGTGTTGGAAAACGGTCGAATAAATTAGTCATCACAAGCTCAGAAGAAGAAGAAGCATATGAGGATACTGAAGATCACCATGAGAATGCTGGCCACGGAGATGAAGGTGATGTGGAAGAGGAGGCTGAAAGTATGGTGAAGGAAGAAGAAGATCGTAGGAAGCGGAAACCAATAAGTAAATCCTCTAGAGCCAACTTAGGCAAAACAAAAGCAGAGGAAGAGGAACTAACCACAAAATCGGATGTAGATGGTATGCTGCCGAAGCATCATCCTGCTGGAAGTCAGAATAAGATACCTAAAACTAAGAAAACCTTTTATGCTAACCGTGCTAACAGGTCTCTGCAGATTAATACTTCTAATGCAGATGATAGCTTAAGCACTGAAGTTATGACTAAATTGGAAGCCCCCAAGATAAAATCTCGCCCAGCTTCAGCAACCTCATCTCGCCGAGGAAGTCGATCAAGAATAGCATCTGATACATCTGAAGAAGAAAGTCATCAGGTGATTACATCAATTGATTCTTCCAGTGACAGGGCTGTGTGCTCCAATCGTTTGAAGACTAGAGATGTGTATTCAGATGATAGTGAGGCTGATCTCATTGGAACTGAACCTCAAAAAGTCCACCCGCCTCATTCCTATTCATCAATTCAGCATCTCCCGTCTCTTGCACCACCACTTCCTCCACCATCACCAGTAATATCTGAGGAAAAAATGAATGCTTGTACAAAGAAAATTCCTGGAATTGGAGGTCGTCATAGGTCAGTTGACCCCAGTGATGATGAGCGAAGGCTCATAAGCCAGGAGAGTGCTGTTCTAAATAACATGCAGGAAGATTCTGGTTGCAGTCATACATTAGATGATGATGAGAAAACTGATGCAAAACCAAATGAGATAAGAAGGGCAAACTCAGATGACTCTAAAGGAGATGGTGCAAAGATTTTCTCATCACATGAAGAATCTGATATGGTGGAGGCTATATATATGGCCATTTCCAATCACCAAGCTAGTTCAAATGACAAATTGGAGCATAACATGTTGAAAAAGTCTCATAAAAAGAAAAAGAAGCTTGGTGGAAGCAAAAAGACCTCAATATCTAGTGAAGATCCTAATTCACAGAAAGAGATTTCATATGCAGCTGACTCTATTCAGAGTGCATCAGACTCGGGGGCAACAGATAGTAAAGTTGAGGAATTTTCAAAGACATGGAATAAACATATTTCTAATGAGTCAGATTCTGAACGTAGAAAGCATCAATCAAAACGAGAGAGAAAGCGCTCTGGTCATAAGTTACCTGATGAAGAAAGCACAGTGATCAGTGCATTAGCATCAATTACATCAAATGCTAAAGGTTGCAAAGAACCAAAAGTTGAAGAAGTGACAAAGAAGGAGGATAAAACTGGATTGATTATAGATGCTGAATCATCTGAAATGACCAAATCATCAAGTCAACGAAGGAAAAAGATTCCAAATAAGTTGGAAACTAATATTAGCAAAACATCTGCTGAAGTGACTGTTGGAAAGCGAGATGGGAAAATGGAAGATATATTTGGCCCTCTTTCAGATGATGATGCTGGAATAGCTGCCATAGAACAGAAGTCAGGAAGTACTGCATCAGCTGTTACAAGCTCTGGAGGAGGAAGTGAAAGCACTGGTGGCCTTTCATTTGGTGCACCTTTCCCATTGAAGTGGAATGTGTCAAATGTGTACGGATCTGACTCTGATTCTAACATAGACACATCTCCAGCAGAACTTAGATCTTCACCCAAGTCGTCAGTGAATGTGCAACCACCACTTCCTTCATCTCTCCCTCCCCCACCCCCTCCTCCTCCACCCATTGAGACCTTGACCAATGACACAGTGACACCAGCAGAGTCCACAGATTCTGAGTGCATTCCCACAGAGGTGACATTGGAGATAACCACCAAAAAACATTCAGAGGAGAGAAAGCGGAAGAAGGAAAAGAAGAGTAAGGAGAAGAGGGAAAAGAAGGAGTCCAATAAGAATGTAGTTGATGATGGGGCCAGTATTCAGGGAGATGAGGGACCACGGGACTCTCATACAGGGTTCTTAAGCATTCCTATGATCACTTCATCTAAGCAGCCAAACAAAACAACCAATCATGCTGATCATAGTGAGGGTGTGGTGAGTGATTTGTCATCACTGCATGCGACAAATCCAGTGTCTGGACGAAGGGAGTCTGCAGTGGTGGAGGCATACTCATTCATAGATGATGACCATGAGAGTGAACTACGCATTCCGACGAAAGAGAAAAAGAAGAAACGCAAGAAGATGAAAGAAGAGCGAAATCGAAAGGAAAGCCAAGAGGTCCGTGAATATAAGCCAGTGGAGGAATTATCTCAAGAATTAGAGGCGCAACCAAAAAGCACCCTCGAGGATAGACTCCATGAAACTGGGGAATCTCATCGAGTCGGTATGAGGAGTCCTTGTAATAGGGATTCTTCAAAGGGAATCGACAACTCATTAGACCAGAGTGAAAGGCCATTCAACAAGGATCACCATCAATCTGTTTCTCCGGAGCCAGTACTTCCCAGACCTTGCACACCTGATGGACCTGTTGGGGGAGAATTTGATGTTGATATTGTTGTAGATTCCAATCGAGGCTCTGCACCAGGTACTTCCCCTCATCAGGCCCAACCTTCCCTTCCTCCAACACCAACCTCTGCCCTTATTAAATCTCCAACATCACACCCTGTTGAATCTGAGGTCACTTCAAGGCACCGGAGTGATAAATTTGTTGCCCCTGGTTTTGGAGGAAATGTGCATGATGCAGAAATTCATGATACCGCTGTTAAGAGCATTTCTGCAGGTGACTCTGTCTCTAATAGAGATGGCATACTTGCTAGTTCAGTATTACCTTCCACTCCCCCAACACCACCTCATTCTGCTGATTCAGAGGTAAATTCTGATATCAAGGAGAGAGACATATCTACTGATGACGTCAACAGGAGTGACGCCGATGAAGGGGATGTTGGTGAGACAATGCCATCTGAAGGTGTTGGTGGGAAACCACGTACCATCATTTCACAAGAAGAGACAGAAGATGCTGTAGCTGCTCTTTTGGGAGAAACATTTACTTTTGCTGGTCGGTACAGCTCTGAACCAGAACCTGTAGTGGGTGTTTCTTCAACTGCCTCTACTTTACCATCCTCTCACATTCCATCTACAGCATCAGATTCTGTGGTGCCACCTGTTGCAACACCAGTGATTTCCGATGCTGGAGAAACTGTAGAGCCTATAGAAGCGGTCAATAGTGTTTTGGAAGAGGAAAGCGCCAAAGAGAGTGCTTCTGCAGTGCAGGTAATGGAAGGTACTGTTGAAGAAGAGGAAGAGGATGGAATTGTGTCAGAAGAGTCGAGGAAAGAGACGCAGTTGGCTGTGAGAAGTCTGGAATCGGAAATGCCAAACCCAGGAGTGTTAGAATCCTCACCTGCAGCTGTTGAGAAAGCCCTTTCTGTAGGAGTTGGAGCAAAATGGAAATCACCTTGCTCGCCACCTTCAATGCCCGTTTTAGCATCTCAAGTCATTCCTGCTCAAGCCATTGACATGATGGAAAACCTGAAAGAAAATGCTGATCATGCTCATAGTGATGAAAAATGGAAGGGCATTGGAATTGAAGAGGCACAAAAAGAAATTATTTCTGCCAATGATATGGGCAGTATTGATGAAAAACAGAATGCTAAAGATCGGGACTCAAGTGGACCTGACACACCACGATCGGAATCAGAGCTGCAAATAGATGAGGGACCATGTGATAGTGGCAATGAAGTTGATCACATGGAGAAAAATGGTGATGATGTAGATGAACAACCAAGTAAAAACATTGCCCAAGAGTTGGACATTCCAAGTGTGGTAAGGCAGCTTGAAATGCCTGCATCACTATTTGATGCAAAGGAACAATGGTCAGAAGCCGATGTTGAAGATAATCTAGAGAAAAAATCAGATTTGAGTTCTAAAATTGTGACTGAAGATTTACCTCAGGCAGAAAAATTACTGGAAATGACCCCATCGGTATATATTCAACCAATCCATAATGAATTGAATGCTAAAAAAGAATCTGTGGAAGATTCCTTGAAAAAGGCACCTCACCAGTTAGGCATCCATGGTCATGACAGCTTATTGCCAAATGAGAAAGGTGTTCATCAAGAAAACATTAATGCTCCAGTCATCTCTGGTGTTAGTGATGAAGAAAAGTTTAAGGAAATCGATGTAGCTTATGATGAGCCTAGAAATAAACCATCACTACCTGATTTGAGGTCAGAGCAATTAACCACAGAACCCATTCAGGCAAGCACAAACACCTGCAGTTTACCTGAAGGAACAGTAATTAAGCCCCAGGAAGTGTCTGTATCTGAGGATAAAATATCCAAGAGTGATGAAGTGAAAGATGCAGCTACTCTTCAAAAACAATTAAATGCATCTGAAAATATTCCACATCCATTATCACCTAATGCAGCTGAAGAAAAAGCAGAATCTGTGGAAATACCTTCTGAAATAAATGAAGATCAAGGAAAAGATATGGATGTTAATATTAAGTCACCACCTTCACAAGCTGTTGGTCAAGATACAAAGAGTGTGTACAGTGAAGAGATGGAAACTTCAGAGAAAGATCAAGGAAATGAAGTAGCAATTGATTCAGATAACATGAGCACTACACAACCATTGGAGGATGAGACTGACATGAAGCCAATTATTCAGCATAGCTCTACGGCTCCTGAAGTAGAAAGTTCACCTAAATTGCCCATTGAACCCAAAGAAGAAATAGAAGAGAGTATCAGTGAAAGTATTGGCCAGAATGATAATGCTGTTGAGGTTGAAAAGGAGAAACCAGAAATTTTGGATCCATCAATTCCTGTGGATGAAACAAATGAAAAGCCAAAAGTAACTATCGAAGATAATCCAGTGGATTCCATCCAGGAGAAAGTAGATACTCAAATTAATGAGGAAATACTCATAAAATCGGAGGAAATTGTGCCATCAAGTGATGCTGCTGCACCCATACCTTCCACAGTAGTGTCATCTCCCAAATCATCAATTACTCCTGCTATCACAAGTGACTCTTCCATCACTTCAAAGGAGTTGGAAAATGCAAAGGAGCCTGGAGAAGGATTTTCCTGTATTGTTAAAAAAGAAGTTACCTCAGTAACCCATCCTGAGGAGGAGAAATGTGAAGAAGTAACCGGTGATAAGATCAAGGTTGAGGTAGAAGCAGAAGATGAAGAAGAGGCCAATGCTTTGCATGCAAGTGAACACCATACACCTCGTGGCTCAAAAACATCTGGTGAGATACCTGCAGATGATCATTATGGCCAGCAGATGTTTTCAAATGAAGGATTTGGCATGGTTATTGGCTCTGGCCGCAAATGGGCAAGTCCAGCACGTGGAGAAGGAAGAACCAGAAGAGGTCGCCGTGGAAGAAGAGGAGGTCTTGCAGACATGGATCCAGGGGCTGGTGGTGTGGTTACACGTAGGACCCGACTTGCTCGAGGTCGACTTAGAACAACAATTGTGGAGCCACGAGTCCATACTGCTAGATCTCCTCCCCCAGCTCCTCCAATGGATGACATCTTGGGGCAAAAGAATGAAGAACTTACCCATGTGCCTGTAGAAATCACCTGTGAGGTCATGGAGACAAGGGGCAGAAAGAGTCGTAGAGGTAGGAAGAAGAAGTGGATGGACATACCCCAAATTCCTCTGGCTCCTATTCCATTGAAGGAGGATAACATCGATGATGGACGGAAAAGTTTGACTGATGTCTATGAATTTCATGATTCTGAGGAAGAAGATGAAGGCTTTAGGAATGAAGCTAGTGTTAAGGTTAGCATCTCAAGTGTAGCAGAGAAAAAAGAAGACAAATCTCGTTGGTCAGAGAATGTAGCTTCAGTAGCATCTGAAAACCCTGTACCTGGTTCTTCGCCACCCAATTCCTTGGTGACTCCTGTATCAGAAGCCCCAAGATTAAGTGCTCTGGAAACCGTGAGACCTAGACTGATACTGACGATAAAGAGCCCTATGAAAGAATCAGCCAAAGTTGAAACAAGAGAAGAGTTCGTTGGTGGTGTTGGGATTGCCTCAAATAGCTTGAACTGTGTTAACAAGGAAAAAGAACATTCTGTTGACAATTCTTCAGTTCCTCTTGATACCAACATGAGATCAAATGATGATAATGCATCAAAGGAAGTGGCTGATAGAGAATCTTCTGACTCTTCAGCAGTCTTCCCTGCAGCACGCTCTCCACCTGGTGCTCCCACGCGCAAGTCTCGGCGCCTCCGAGAGAAAGATGGGAATCGGACTACTGTGGATGATGTGATAGATGATGTAGTTCGTGGCAACTTTGGAATGGCAGAAGTGTCCACCACTGTACCAACAGGGGTCAATGCAAATCAGCCAAGAATTCCATCAAATCCAACCGTGCCCATTCAGCGGACCACCCGTCGCTCCACAAGAGCGGCAAGACATGCTAGAGAGGAAGCAATGCTTTTTCAAAATAGAGACCTGGAGGTCAGGAAATCTCCTCGCAGTGGTCGCAGTCCAGCAGCAGTCAAGTCAGACACTTCTGATTCTGGACGAATGGAAGAGAAGCAGTCGGAATCAGAGGATGAAAAAAGTGAAAGTCGGGTGCCTGTTAGTGGAGCAAATTACCAGGAACCTAATACATGGACTAACATGCCCATTGTGAGTAGTAAGAAAGTGGCAGGGAAGGCAGAGGTTGGTGATCGCAAGAACAGCATTCCTGGTTCACTGTCAATTCCAATGGTGCGAGTCCTTGGTGACTCGGATGAGCCAACAACACTCATTGACCCTGTAACTGGCCTCCTTATACCAATGAGGGAATCGGAGGAAGGGCAATACATCCCCGTGACAACATCAGGCTCGAGTGCATTGGGGCCCCCCACGACGACCACCCATGTCATGCCCCCCATCACCCATCCCGTCACCTCAACAGCTGCACCGTCCTCCCATGCCCTCCCCATCACCAGTGCACCCACCCTCACCACAACCTCCCGTCCTACCCCAGCCACAGTTGCTTCTATACCAGCACTAACTCTCGTATTAGTGCCCTCCCCCTCTTCCTCCACCCCTGCTGGTGCAGCCACTCCTTCGGCACATTCCACTCCCGAGGCAATACCCACACTCCCCCCTTCCTGTTCACCCACCTGTTCCACTGCTCAGTCCCCAATGAGGGCCACTGCCCATTCACCCCCACAAGTCCCCACTATCTCCCCCACCCTCGCCCCATCTCGCTCGCCTAGTCGCACGGTGCCTGCTCAGTCACCCAGCCATCCACCCACCCCATCTCCAACTCGACCCCTCGTGTCCTCTCCCACCCGCTCCCTTGCTCCTTCACCCACCATTGCACCTGACACCTCGTCTACCCCTGGCATCCCTGTGGTTGTCCATGGGCCCTCTGCTGCTCCAACACCCGAGGTTGTGGTTCAGCCAAGTGCTGCTGCACCACCTGCTCCTAAGGAGCCACTTCCCAAGCTGCACTGTATTCCTGTGGAGCTGCTGCAAAATCCGGTGGCAGTGCAGCCCCCGAGGAAGCAGTTGCTTATGTCGTCACTTCCTCACTCAACCAAAGACATGGGCTCAGTCTCAAGGTGAGTGTTCAGTTTTTTCTCTTCAGTTTGGTTCAAAGTAATAATTTAGAAGTTATATCTATTGGGGCAAGGACTATCAAATCTGTAACAATTAATGATAATGGAATATTTATTTATTCATAGAAATTAAGTATGATTTGACTGTGATGTAATGGCTTAGGAAAAAAATCAAGGGCATTTTCTATGTGCTTGGATAGAAATATGTGAAGTGAACAGTAGTCCCATCTATTAATTAATAATTTTTCATAGATGCTTGTCATATATGTAGAGATTTTTTTTCACTGTGCATGTGTAATAATCCTTCACTTGCCATCAATAGTTCAGAAAATGAAATCCATGTACACAATATTTTTGTATCATTTGGCCAAAAGTATTGCTTGGTGATGAAGATAGTTCTTCTTCTTGGTTTATTTTCCTTATAAGTTTCTATTTCACTTAAGTTTTAGCACTTTGATTATTTTATATTAATGAATGGAAATATTTTCCAGATTAAAGGCCCTCCTCTTAACCCCATGAAATCTGTAGTTATATAATTTATATTTGCCTTTAACTGATTTTTTAGTTTTATTTTAAATTGATCATTTCTTAGGTAACTTAAGACCTAACTTTTTTTCTTACATTTTTATTCTCATTACACATTTAAACCCAGTTTATGTCATTTCGCAATACAAATCAGAATATTTCTATTATGTCCAAATACCTCATGGTTAACTTAGAGTAATACCACTTATACATTTTGCATTTTTCCCATCCCCATGCTGTACACCATGATCTTGTGTTAGTGTTTATTTAAATGTTGCATGATATTGTGACTTCTAATTTAACTATTAAGTTCATTTCTGCCATTAGCTGTGCTATTGACAAAATTATTATTTCCCCATTGATCTGCACTCCATTCAACTTCATTTTATTTAATTTCAGTATTGTATTTTATTTTGTATTAAAATACGCACTCCACCTATAATTTTTTTACTGTAATGTCATGTGAAGCCCTGACATGGAAAATATTGGAATAAATAAATATGGATTATCAGGAATAGAGTATATTTCATAATAATTCAGGGGTTTTATTTCTGATTTGAAATAGTAATATTATTCATTCCTGAATTTTAAGAACTAGATGCTGTGAAAGTGCCATGAGTCAGTTCTGTAATGTAAAAATATTTATTTAATAATAATGTAATTAAAAAATTCTTTTGCCTAATTTTATTGGCAGTTTTAGTTGGTCTGATGTGTATTAAAATGAGTTTCATTCTCTTTTTGGTGTGAGCAGAATGGTTCCAACTTTGCCAGAAACAGCTGTTGTGACATCTCATGTGACTGTCCCTATTTCAAGGAGTATGGACATGAGGCAGGCATCAGGTGTTGTTGTTGAAGGACTTGGTGCTAGGAGCCGTGCAATAATGCGTCCCCACCCGTTAACCTCTAGTCAAGGCGCAACACCTGCCAGCATGGTGAAGAGTCCAGGCTCCTCAACGCTGGCCCATAGCTCAAAGGTTTGCAAATCACTCTCTGACTGCGTTAGTTTAAGAATGTGGAAATTCTGTTTCTGTAAATATTTCCAAATCTTTGGGGATTAATGGATTGGAAAAAAATAAAAATGTCATATTTTGTGTCATTTTCTGTGTTTTGTTAAGTTTACTTCTTGATTTTATTTTCATTATTTTATGAATTTAACCTCTTTAATATGAGCGTGCCAGCTTTCATATCTATTATAATTTTCTTGATAGTATTAAAAGATGACAGATCCTTACCAGTGGCACAGTACGTTACTACTTTGTCATTTTTACCAATTTTCGTATTACCTTTCCTACATGAAGGCTGAGTGGAAATGTTTGATTCCACATGTTTGATACACTTTTTTTAATCTGTTTCTCAGAATATCGGACGTGGATTCATCTCACAGCCAAGGGAACTTCCTCTCCCATTTGCATCTGGTAGCTGGGCCTCTCCACCGATGCCACCATCTGCTACTCCACTAGCACCAGTATCAACTGCTCTGTCAGTTTCTTCTCTTAAAGGCAGTCAGAGTGATACCAGTCACCTGAGCGTAATTTCAGGTGGTGGGGGAAGTAGACCTGTTTTTCCACCTGTTCCAGCCGTTTCCATTACTACTGTGCCGCCTCATTTGTTGATGCAAACTACATGTACAGAAGGATCCCATGCATCACACCAACCACCGAGTTCCAAACAACAACCACCTCAGCCAATGATTGCATCTATTGCTACTGCTCGTATTCCAGGTCCCAAAAATCAAGTAAGTGGAATTTTATTTACCTTGGAACCCGTTAGTTAATGAATTTATTGAAAAAATTGAACCGTGAAGTATTTATTGGAATTGGAGGTTACCTTTCAAGTGATCAAACTATTTTTATTCTTGTTTTATTATTTTTCATTGCATTCTTATTTTCTGGTAATAATTTGTTTTTATTTGTGTAAATGATCTAAAGTTCATCTAGATTAATAAAGGAAAGGAAAATTAAAACCAAGTGCATAATAGGTGTAATTATTACATATCTAGCACTAACATTTCAGTGCAGTAGCTAGTCTTATTTTTCACAATGTAACAGTTTTTCACCCTCCCCTTTCAACACAGACTCCATAAAATTTGCTGTATAAGTCATGGAGTCTGCAGTTGGTTATTTTCCATTTGTGATAATTTCAGCAGTTTTTCCTCATTCTCTCCCAATGGGCTGAAGGTCTATAGTAATTTTTTGTGTAAAAAGGTTGTTCAGTTGAGTCCTTAGCTACTATCACTGGATATTAAAAAATGAAAAGCTTTACTTCTGACAGTTGGTCAAGGTCAAATGAGTAAAAAAGTAAGCTAATGGTTACCCAACCTTTATTTGTGACTACCCTCCTTCCCTCCATCAACCTTGTGGCAAGGCATTAAAGTTGGCCATATTACTATTTGCCAATGAAAATTTGTTGCTAGCATATTTTCACTTGAATCATTGCCTGATTTATGTTGTTCTCAATACAATGTTCTTCTCTATAGCTACATAATATTGTGTAATGAAGGGATTGCAGATCATGAAAAAAATTATGCCTTAATCAAAACAGTTGCCGCATTATTACAATATTTACTATTTTGCCTAAATAGAGAAAGCAATTTTTTTAGTCAATGAATGTGCTCTAAGTCTTCTTAATTGGGTTAAACTAGTAGAATATTTTTTGCAGATGACATTATAAAGATTTTTTTGTGTTATTTTCTTAAGGGACGAATGGCCTCTCCAATGCCTGTTCGAGTAATGTTGCCATCACGAGCAACATCTAGGGAGAGCCCAGAATCGGTTATGCTCAGGCCACCTACCACAGAACAGAAAGTGTTTGATAGTAGAGTCCCATATTATGGTCAGCCAATGGTCCGTGTGCCACCATTGCGAGAAGAAGAGCCACTTCCTCCAGGGCCATCGATGCCCTTGCATTACCATCGCACTCGGTCTGTGAAAACATTGGCTGCTGAGGGCAAAGATGGCACAATGACATCAGCAGAGGCGGCGACAGCTCCTGGTACTCCTGGCCCCATTCCTGGAGGGTTAATGCCCAGCTCAGAGATATCTCCGGGTGGCTGCATTGTTGTCCCAACACCAAGCCCAACTGGTGGGGCTGCAGCTCTGCGTACTGGCGGAGGAGCAAGCGGGGAGTCATCTCCACATATGACCCACCACCACATGCCATATGCCCCTCATCATCCGCAAGTTCTACAGGCTGGCCTTCCAGTTTCAGCCTATGGAGCTTCTTTGGTGAGTAATTGTTTACATATCTTTTATTTTTTTAATTCCTTTTTCTTAAACAAGTCTCCTTCTTGTATGAAAATATCGATGGAAGGTAGAAGTGATGTATTTAATAATGATTTCATTTTTGCCCTTGAGCAAGAATCATGTTTTAAATTTTCAATGAGCTTGGCTGAAAACCATGCTTAATGGGCATGCTTGCATGATGAAGATGTCTATCAACCAAGATACTCTGAAAAAGTGAGAATTGAGCATGAGTTTTAATTTACAGGAATCATAAAGTGATTATGTCACAAAAAAATTAAATGTATGGTAACTTTCTGTCTATTCCAGTTTTAGGCGTATTATGCTTTTTTTTCTCTTTGATCATTGCTTGTACATTCCACCATGAATTTAAGTCATGTATTTTCCCAATAATGGCTTGGTACTGGTATAGAGGTACCAGTCTATTTTTCTTGCCTTAGATACCAATCCCTGATTTTATAATGTCATTAAATAGCAGAGATTGACACCAGTGCCTAGGTACTGAGAACTACCTAGGATTCTTGCCCTGGGTAGTAGTACAGAGGTACCCATACTAAGGATTAATACTCTAGGTACCAGTACCTAGTTCTCTTGCCCTAGGTACAACCCCTGTTTTAAATCTGTAGACATGACAGTTCACTCTGTACTGTTGTGATATTTTTATTGTGTATTTGTGCATTTTTAAGTTGAAAAATCCAATTTGAGAATTTGTTGATGATGCTAATTTTGTTTTCCATCCTTTGGTCAAGTTCCCTTAACTTTTGAAAGTAATTCCAGTTTTTAGGCTGTCTAGGGTGGTATTTAAAAGCTTATAAAATGTGAATACCTTAAACTCCCAATTATCCAGGCTGGAGATTATCCATGGAAGTGACTTCCCCCTCATTTTTGTGAATCATATTGCTAGACCAAGTGGGCCTCTTTGCAATTTTTTTCTGAGAGATGAAAACCTTACATACTTCATTCTCTCATTCAGACTTCATCATTCAGGTGAGGGATTATCACAGACATTTGTGAAGTGCTGTGACTGTGGAAAAAATGGCTACAAAAAGAAAACATCTGATCCCATCAATTAAACAAACTTGATGTAATTTAGACCAAAATGAAGCTGCAAAAAAACTGGCAAAATGATTTAGGATCAGGGTACAAATAGTTCGTGATGTTCATAAACAAAAAATGAAACTTCTTGGGTTCAATTACAATTATGAAAGCATCAGTGGTGTAATGAAAAGAAAGCCAATGAAAATATGGACCTATGAAAATCTTGACACAAAGATCTACTCATTGGTGGCTGGTGAAATTTTTTTTAGGGAGTTTATTTATTTTGGTGGCAAATCGCAAGGAAGGGAACCCAGAAAGAGCCTAAACATCGGATTACCCATGTTTTCTGATTATCCTTGTACCCTTCACCAGTCATTAGCATGGAAAATCAGGAGTTTACTGTATGATCAATTAATATGTAGTTAATTATTAAGTGACTGCCGTGAGAGCTTACGGTTTGTTTCTTTCATTGTGACAATTAGTCTGGAGCTAGTTGCTTGCGTGGAGAGTCACCAGCTCTCTCTGATTCTCCTGGACTGACCGGAGCACCTGTCTCAGATGAGATGCGTGGAATGAAAGTTGGTGAGAGAATGCCAACCCTGGGAAGTCGGATATCGGTTCCCTTGCCTCCTTCATCCCCACACACACCTACGCCTCCACCAGCACATCAACCACAGGTAATTTGGTCTTAAAAATACCATCCCTCTGGGTGGTTAGAGATTGCTCAGGTCAAATGTTTCCATAATACTGCTGTATTTCCACAGTTTACATGTGTAAATCTATTACTATTGTAGGAAGTGTATTCATCAGTCATAAAGCAGTTGTGAGTGGGAGTGCTACCAAAAGCATAGGCACTTATCTGTTGATGATATAAACTTATATTCTGTTTTTATGTGAAGTGACTTTAACCATTGATATTCTTTATCATAATTCCTTGCCCAAATCATTGCTCAAGATATTTTGTGGTCTGATGTAATGCATTCTGGCAGGACAAATAGTTCGTATATGAATTTGGGGTAAAAAAGTTTTGGCCTTACAGAAAAAAATGAAGAGAGCCCTTAATTGGAAATTTGGTGTAAGCCAAGTATGTAGATATTTGTGCATTGTCCTAAATTTTTCTACCAATATTTTTTTCAAAGATATGCTGAGATGATATTTAACTCCTTTTCGTTGATATAGACATGCATAAGTGTGTACCAAAGTCCTTGTTCAAAGTTCCATCAAAAATTGTTTAGTTTTTGATATTTTCATCCTGTCATTAGAAAATCTCCTCCAGGTTCTCCGTTGGTCTTTCAGTTTAATATGTTTGTTATTTGCGTTATCTGATCTATTTGTGTGAGTGTGCTTTACCTTATATATATTTAACTTTTCAGTGAGGGGCAGAATTATTACTTAGTAGTATTTCAAATTAAAAAGAAATTTAATGCATGTACTGTATTGAAAGAATACTTCAGACACCTGAATGCTGGCAGGAATGGAAGTCATTGAGTAAGAGCTTGTATTTACAAGCCAATGAAATTTGTGGCATGTAAAATTTGTTAAGAAAAATGTTTTGTCCTCATCAGATTGTGAATATCAAGTTATGAAAGTGTTAGGTACTTTCCAGGTAAATGCATTACTGGTTTTGATTAGTAGGTTAGATTTAGAAGCAGTTGAAGCAATTATTTCTGCAAAGTGGAAGGAGGATGGAATTAGGATATTTTGAGCCATTGATAAAACCCTGGGAAGATTACAGTGTTTGATGTAAGAAAGTGGGGTAAGAGCACTCACAGGTTTAAGATGAAGGTTTGTGAAGGATCCTTGTTTGTTGGAATGAACTGTTATTTTGGAATGAATAAAAATGTAAATTGCATTAGTTTTTCTGTGACCCTTCGGTTGGCACCTAAGCTGAGACACTGAGAACTCACTTTCACAGGGAACTATGGAGAATAAAACATGCACACAAAAGTAAAAAAGAGCATACATGTGAGTTGATAATAAAATGCATATATACCATAATATAGTAATGTGCATTGAGTGAATATGTGTATGTTATCATAGAAAGTATTTGTTTTCCTTGAAGCGTCTATAATTTCTGAAAGACTTGCATGCCACATCAGTGCCAAGAATCTGTTTTCCTCACTAAAAAATAATCTGCATGGGGTTTAAAGATGTTCAAGTAAAGAACCAATGATACTAATTTTAAATTCATACAGTAAGCTGTGTGTCAATATAAATAAAGCAGCTGTTGAATAATGTGATGTGGATGGAAAGAGCTTGAGGAACACATCTCACTGGACTAGATATTGTGTCTACATAGTGTTGTGAATTTGATATTCCAATTGCCAGTAATCATGCAAATTTGGAAATAAATATTATCTGATTTATTTTGAAGATAAGGTATTTGTTGAGCTGTTCATAGTATGGTTTGTGCTGAAGCCATGAAGGTCATGCATGAAATGGAGATTTCAGGAGATTATTTCGTTAGAAGGTTTTTCTTGATTTCAGCTGATATTGGAAAGGAATAGGTTTTTTTTATGGGTACATTGTGGAGAATCAATTATATAGATAGTTTACAGCATATCAGTATATGTTAAATAATTGTTATTTACTCATACTTAATTGCCTGGAAATCTCCCTCAACTACAATGAATATAGTCCTTTTTATGTGTTATTTTCATGCTTTAAAAGTTGAGATACTATGTATGAGCAGTTTCTAGGCTCCTCCTAAATGTAAACATAAAGAGTAGGTGAGCATGATTTTTTATATCCATTAATTTAGTAAGTGGAGCAGTCTTAATGTGACAATGTATTTTTTATTGCAAAATATATGATTTATTGCATACAAATCCATATTTCATTTCCTCTCTATAATGAAAGGAATAAAAAGTAACTATTTTTCACATAGGTGGTGAATTCATTTTCTACTAATTTTACAAATTTTTGCCTTTTTAAGCAAAAATTAAATGATTAAAAAAGGAAATGGTGTACAGCAGTATTATGGAAATCGTAAAAAGTGATTTGATAATCATGTTCTATTTCATAGATCTGGGATTTTAGATTGTTTCCATAACAGCTTGCAGTATGAAGTTGAACCATTCTAATAAATTTCTTTAAAATATTTTTCACTGCACTCTGGACAGAAACGTTCAATTTTTCAGGTAGGTTGAATTTTTATGGGTAATTGTGTGTGGCAGGTGTCTTTAAACTTGAAAACAAGTGAAAACTTTTGTGCATCCTCAATCTGGCAAAGATAATTTATAAATTATTCCTTTTTTTTTGCTTTTGCTGTTTTTATTCTGCATGGCTCGGGTATGGTGGGTGGAGTGGAGATTATTTGCCTCCAATTTTAGAATGTTTTTTATAAGCAGAAATATAAAGTAATAACAATGAATTTTAAAGCAGTTGGTTAGTTGTTCTTAAGATCCTCAAAATGTTGAAGCACTTAGGGATTTCTAAAGAAATCATGTTACAAACTAACCTGGCGATTTATGTGCATGATTAATCCAAGAAATATTGCCCCCATGTTTGCTCTGTGCTGATATAAATAATTTTTTCCTTCTAAAATAATAACTGGGAAAAAGGGTGGATTCAGTTCTGAAAGAACATGTGATGACAGTAAACTGTAAGCATAAAGATAATATTTAATGTAATTCACTTTCTGTGCTCTATCATGTAATGTAATATCAAAGTGGTGTACATGTGTTCTTGTGACTGTTAAATAGTATATAACTTTCAAGTAAATGCAAATGGTTGCTATAATAAATGTTTACTGATAGATCAGTACTGAGCAGCTACTTGTTTTGATTTTCCATCTTACATAATTTTTACTTCAAAAATTGAGTGTCTTTGATTTCATTTTTGAATCAACATTGCAATAAGTAGCTACAGCTCTAAAAAGCTAAAGTTATAAAATCTAATGAATAAATATGCTTCAGTGATTATCAATGGAATGAGCAAATATTACTTCTGCTTAATGTATTGATGTGTTGTGATGTCAATATTTGTGTGTCTGAAGTGTGAATTGTACATGTGACTTCTTCTGGTATTGGTGCTTATTTTAGAAAATAAGTAGATAGTGCTTTTTTATGAATGGCTTTTTGTGTATATAGGGAGGAGACATTGGAAGGTTGCCGTCTGAAATAGGAATTCAAGCTAGTGGGCGAGGCTCCTTCCCAGCTCCACCCTCTCACCACGGAAGGGTGCCTAATCCTGTCCAACCACCAGCAGCACATGAAATCCCACCTCCCCACTATGTCCATAGCCAACTTATGTATCAGCAGTATCTCAGGGTATCTACGGATCCTCTCACACAATTTCCTTATCTGACTGGTGAGTAAAACAGTAAGAGTGTTTGTAATTGAGTATTTCATTGGTAATCCTTGATAAATTCATTCAGTGGTGCATTGATAAGCTTATCCATTTCTAACTAAGCACATTATTTTCATGTATCTCATATGCTGAGTAAAATGGTAAAAATTGTTAAAGATTAATACTGTTTGTTTCCATTATTTCCTATTAAATTAAAGTACGCATATTTCTTTTGTGAAATTGTTATAAATGTCCCTGGTTTATAATGAGAAGAAGAAAAACTGGTATCTTTATGGTTAGTGAATTAATATTTTTAACTGATTCTCATGCCTAAAGATTTAAGAAGTGAGATACTTCTTTATTGCTAATCATGCCTGTAGGCATTATTTTTAAAAATAAATACTATATGCAGAGTCATACACATATTATATCTGTGTCCATTATCTCACTCCATGTATCATTAGAGGTACTGTAAGGTTAAAAACATTGTAGCTAAAGGGTTAAAAATTTGGGCCTGATATTGAAGCACCTATGCATATATTGTGCACCCGTTTGTATATTAAAACTTTTTTCTCAGGTCGCTGGTATGAATCCATCAATGGTTTAGCATGTGCATGGAAAATAAATAAAAAATCCATTTCTTCCATTTGAAACACACAATACATGTGGTTTTTAATCCAATTTCATTATCAGGAGGGGTACGCTCCACCCGGGGTCCCGGTCGTGAGGCCAAGTCTGAAGTTCAGGCCTTGGAAGCGCAGGCCGGCGTAAGCCCTCCTCCTGAGTGGCGGCGACTTCCCACTGGCCCAGGGTCAACTCCCCCTGCACCAGCCAGTACACCGCCTTCCATCGGGACCCGCCTGCAAGCACCACCACCGCATTTACTCTCACCACATGACCGCAGCACTGACTCACCACAGGTAGCCAATGTTTATGCCATTGGTTCAAGGTCAACCCATGCACCTCTGAGTGCTCAAGCAACTCCTACCCGACAGCGCCAACATCCCGGCCTGCACATGGGACATTCGCCACCTGGATTCATCCCTCCACCCCTGGGAGCCATGGCACCTCTCGGTCCTGGGGCACCACTGGACGTGGAGATGGAGCGTACACTCCGTCGAGCCGAGTGTCTTCAACTCTTTCCCAACCAAGGACCGCGGTCCCCGCCGCACCCTCCACCAGCGCACCACAATCCAGCCCGGCACTTGGGTCTCCACCTCCCTCTTCCGTCGCATCACCCAGCTCCCCACCAGCAGATGAGTTCCCTGTCCATCCTGACGCCACCCCCTGGAGGGAGATGCCCTCCTCCCCTGTCACCTGTGGCGCGGATGCACCCAGTCATTGCTTCGGAAGCCCCCCTACGTCAGCAGCAGCCACAGCAATTCCAGCAGCCTTGCCTCCTGGGGCCACCCACTCCTCCTTTGGCCAACCAGGTGCCCGACCAAGCCCACTCCTTCACTGGTCTCCTGCAGGTCAGAATTGCTCATTTGATAAAGTTGAGGGGAAGGTAAAGCCAAGAATCTTGCTGGAAAAATTTGAGCAATCTAAAACTACATAACATTCCCTTTTTTTTACAATGCTATTATTTGTCCCAGTTATTATTATTATTTTTGAGTATTTTGATTGACTTTGAAAGTAAAAACTAGGGTGGCATTCGTTAAAATCTTCAAAATGATTTACACAGCCATAGAAACGTCTTAAAAGAGAGGTCTGAGAAACGGGAGCTGTTGCTCCATTGGAAGGAAGTACATGTATGACAGAGCTAGAATTTTCATTGTTGACTACTAAATGTAGAGAAAAAAATTTAGCTGCTCACCATTATGTACTGTGGAAATTAGTTAGTACATTTTAGGAGGATAGAGACAAGCTAAATTATAATGATGAAAAAGTGCAAACTAGATACATTAGGGTAAACCAGGATATTGTTAATTTGGATGTTAGATAAGCTGTCATGGTAAAGATTTATTGCTTTGTGATTTATCGCATTTGTGACTTTTCATTTTTATTCATTATTAAATGTTAATGTCCGATAACAAATAAAATAATCTTTCTCTTGTCTTGCATTGAAAAATCCTTCCACACTCTGGAAAACAGGTGCTAAAAGAAACATCGAAAGATATCCACATATAATAAAACCTCCCGTTCAGGAATTTCAATTTTTCACAATTTCATTAATAGAGGGTTCGTTGTACAAAAGGGGATTTCAGGTTGCAAACCTTCAAGGATCATAGTTTCTCCATGGGAAATGTGGTTTTACGAACAATGATAACATGGGTTTTACAAATTGGTAGCTTAATAGTTTCTCCTTTATTGCCTGTAATAGTTATAGGTGCTTGCATTTTATGAGAATTTTATTTCAAAGAACTGTATATACTAGAATATGAGAAGCATTAAAATCTCCTGGGATAATTACCTAATATGGCAATGACCTTACCTTAAATATCTCCTGCACCTTGTATAAGATTCACTTCAAAACCATGTATTGCACTGAGATAATTTAATTTATAAAAGTAAATTTCACCCTTTCTCTCACTTTCATTTTCCAACTATAACCACTATTTCCTAACAATACATAAGTCAGCTAGAACCTCAAATATGTGGGTTACTTTTGTTTCAAATGATGATTAACGAATTTTTTCAATACCATTAATGTGCAACATTTTGGATTATCTGCATCAAAAATCCAATGAACTTTTTATGATAGTAGTTTAGTTACATATCTATTCAACCGTTTTGAGATTCTTATTTCTTCTAGTTTCCAACTTTTGACATCTGTAAATGCGATGACCCATTTACATGTGTCACTTCTCTTCTCCCCTCCCCTCTGTATAATACATTATATCGTCTCCTTGGCTAGAAAGTGGTTCCAATTCAATGAATAGGCACTCTGTTCACCAAGGATGCTGAAAAAATATATTGAATGTGATCACTTTCCCTTTATCTATGATAAACCCTTTTGAGTTGGTAAAATTCACTGGAAACTATCTTTTGTGCCCTTAGCACCACAAGGATCTCTCTATACCTCAGTACATATTTAACACTCATACTAGGCTTTCAAAACAAAACTCCCGCATATAATGGAAACTCATTCAACAAACATGTCATTACACCTTCGTCTATATTACAAAAATCCCCAAAAGACTTGACCAAAGATTAATAAATGTGCAGTAATATTTTCAGTGGCAAAAGTCATGCCAAATTCATTTCCATGCCTTTTAACTGGAGGGTAGGTTGGTTGAGTTTTAAATTATTTATCGTAAACTTTTGCCCTCATTACACAAAATTCAAATCAACTGTAAAAACAGCCCCACTGATTTTTATTTTTATCCCAGATGAAGTTCACCACACTTAATCTTACTGATGCTATCCACCAGCATCATCCCAGCAGATAATCAGTAGAGAGAACTATTGCCAGGGAGAACAGGGCCATCCAACTTTGATGGAAAGTGATATATGGTCCAATTTGAGATGGTCTTTCAGAAGTTCTCACCACTACAACCCTCTCACCTCCCATTTAATTAGCTAATTAAGGTTATAGTCTTCAATAATAAAAGAAACAAAGACTTTGCAATTTTCCACTTAATAATATAGTCACAGTCTTCCGCTACTACCAATGATTCAGTTTTGATGGCTTCTTTGTCTTTGCGTTACATCGTGCTTACGTGATGAGCATTCAGTAATGTTTCTATTTAATTTGTGCATCCAAAATAGGTGATGGTCCTTCTTTTTATAATATTTCTGAAGTAAACTTAAAAAAAAAGTTTGCTCAAACATCAGTGAAAGCTGCGTGCATAGCAGCTCTGTTGGGTCATACAACTATAGAGCAATACTTAGAAAACTTATCTTTGTGCATTTGTATGCTTATAAGTTATGTGAGTAAATTACTTGATTGCAGTAAGGAAAACATTTCCAATGGATTTAATTTCATTAGACGCTGACATTGAAGTGAGAGGAGAAGGAATGAGATTGGAGGAGAGGGAATGAGTCTTGCCTGGACCATCAGTTAGGAGTCAGATAATCAGTATTCAACTTTTTATTTTTTAAACGTGATAATTTTGAAGGAAAAAAGGTGTGTAGGTATAAATTATAAATGCCATAGTTCTACCTGTTGCATTTCCACTAGCAATATACATCTGATGAGAAGTATTTTGTAGTAAAGAGGTCATCTTAAACAGTAGGTACAGTTAAGAGGTCATCTTAAACAGTAGGTAGTTATTCCACTCCACTGCTCGGTGGTTTTCATAGAACAGTAGTTTGTTTTTAAGAGGACAAAATAAGTCCTTTATAACACAACATTGGCAGGACCTCCATGATTTGTTCATTAATCAGAGGTGTTCGTAGTAAAGGTGTTTGTTAACCAGACGTTTGGCCGTGTATGTGACCAAAGTATATGTTTAAGGTACATGAGTCTCAGTTGTTGGCATGAGGAGAGGTAATTGGACCAATATCAGAGGAAAACTTAGTTTAGTTTTTAGAACGCATAAATGGTGACAGCTTAATATATTAATTTAAAATTTTCTCTAAAGTAATCTACTCCAATTTTACATCCTAAGTTTTTCAGCTTCACAGTGGGAGTAAAGGAAGTAGCTCTGCAATTTCCACATTAATCATATCCATCATTCCATATTCATGTGGAAATTGCAGAGCTACTTCCTTTACTCCCAGTATGATGGA
>LYUA01001926.1:4299-17811 GCA_002093875.1 Calopteryx splendens | reverse complement strand
TTCTGCCGCAGAACCCGTACCCTCGGCACTCCCCGGGCAGAGGTTGGACTGTCATGGCCGCCTTGCGATAGTAGCGGCACGTCGGGAGTGCAATTGCCAATAAATGTTTAGTAGTATGACCAAAAAAAATATTATAACAGAATATTATTTTGTATTATTTTAGGTGTTGAAGTGTATATTAAAATTTTAAATAATAGTTAATAATCGTATTGGCTAGGCCCATAAAAACCTCTCTCTCTTTTCGATTGACCAATCTCTACGTGTCTACAGGCATTGGATTAGCCAATGGTCATTCTCGACTTTGTATTCATGCATTTGCTGTTAATACGAATGTATATACGAGAGGTATACGGATTTTACCCGGTCTCTCTCGTTAGCCAGAGGACTGATTTATTTTATTACAAGAAGGTATTTAGAAGGAGCATTCTCTTATTTCCAGTCTTTACCTCTTTCATATATTTTCATTTTTTTATTACAAAAACAGTGTAATTCTACTTGGGGAATGTTCTATACCAAACAATGAACTTATCCCTTTTAGATCAACTAGCCATATTCAGAAATGAGTAAATGTTATAAAATTCAATGTATTCTTCACATGGCATGTTCATAAGAACAGTGTCATTTTGGTGGCCGAATAATCGGTTTGATTGGATGACAGCCACAGAACTTATTTTGGCACGTTAATTGCTCATAGCACTTCGGTTTGATTATCTGTAATGAATCAGTTATTTTTTAGTAGGGAACGTGTTATCTTGTTATGCTAATCTTTGTCTTTTATAATTTTTTTTCTTTGATATTTTTGCATGTGCTATTTTTTGCAATTAAAATTAATGTAAAAACATTTTTTGCCATTTCCTGTCTTCCCTTTCAAAATATTCCTGTATCCTTGTGCATTATGCAACACGCGTTTCAGGGTAGTTAAGGGGGTGGGGGAGATAGGGGAAAAGGGAGTGGGGTGGGGAATGGAGGGAGGTGTTAGTTGATTACACTTTCACTAAAGGCGCTGCGACTGCTAGGAGGTCCAGAGATTGTTCCAACGGTGCTACCATTCCTACCATTCCAACTTTTAACATTGTAAAGTTGGTGTTACGAACAAGTGGGACAAAGAGTCATAAATTTTGGAGTGGGAGAATATCTTAACCATTTGTTAAGCGATGGGTCCCAAAATTACGCTTTCGTCTTGGCTGCAGAAGAAAAAAAAAGCAGAAACTAAAGCTAAATTGAAGGTACTGTTTATTCCATTACAAGGTGATTCACCTCATTTATGTAAAGCAAGGGGATCTGAAAATCCTTTCAGGTTTGTGCATTCATATCAATTTTCGTACTTTCAGGTATCCGGAAGTCACGAAGAATTTATCTCGAGGATTAACAAAACCTTATGCTATGGGAAGCTGCCAAAAACTGACCGCTTTAGTTTACCCGTAACAGGTACCATCTTCAATCTAGAATTATTAGAGAAATTATAGTTATGCCTATGAACAGTGAGTTGTCTTGTTGATATTTCAGACCCTTTGTGTTATTCTTCACATGTTAATGCAACAGATCTTAAATTAGCATTATGAAGGTTTTGGTAGTAAGTGAAATTATACCGTCGCTATTCCCGCCATTACTTTATTATCAAAAGAACTGGGACTAAGGTAGAAGTTTAGTAGAGTTTTGTTGAGAATTTACGATTGAGTAATGTCACGCTGTGGCGGTGCCCACTATCATTCACACTGAATGGGAGGAAAACCCGGTTTATCTGAGGACAAGTTGATCGATAAATTACGCTAACCTGCATGCTCGTACGTTTTTCCTGTCGGAGACTGCACTTGGGACCACATTATTTGTTGAGAAGCTCGTTTTCCTTGTGAGGTTAAAGCTATCGAAAAATTCTAATTATTTTAATACAATTTACTAGCACTTGCATGTTTGTTTTTTCAGAAAATATATATTGCGTTAACCGAACAAAGAAAGCCTACATATTGTTATTAATAATGGGGTTTAGCAACAAATTTATTTAAGTGAACTAAATACTCGGAGAAAGCCTGCGGGGGTCACATTTATATATCTCTTATAAAATAATCTTATCAAACGTCTTATCTTAAAGTCTCCTTAGGCCGTAAAAAGGTCTTGGGTTTACGGCCTAAGGAGACTTTAATACTTTTTACATGCATATTACATTCCCATTCATTGAATATTTATGGAAGCGAACTACAAAGACTAAATGCTGATTTATTTCCACAAAACTGAGAAATCTTAGGAGGAAACTGACATTTGTTACCAGGGTGTATACCTGAATTTATCTTTTAACTTTGTGACTGTTTTGTCCATTATACCTTAATTTGTTACATTTGCCACCTTTGACTGCTTGCCTGTAGTTGATTACTGAGCCTCGAATCAAGGTAAATCTCCAGTCTTGATACTTGAATTTATAGTGTTGTTGCATCAAAAATGTTGATGTGAAATGTTCCTGTTCTGTGTCATCTCATGTAATAGTTTTGTATGGTTTGCCATAGATTTATAGTGTTAATTGGTTTCATATTGTGTTCATTTCTAATTTTAATTTTTTATCTTATGAATTTTCTTTCACATATTTATTGCATAATATGTTAATGTTCTTTATTGATGTTTAAGATCTTTGTAGTGTATGTCAGCATGGGAGAAAACTATGAGTTATTGTCAACACATTTTGTGCATTAGTGGATGTCTATAAATTATGTAACCTCTGTTAGGACACTTTGACTATCCCATGTTCTCTCCCACCCCCACAAATAACAAAGGAACCCTCCACCCCTCTTGCACCCTTGTTCTTTACTTTTAATCTTTTACCATCTGCACCTCAGTTGAAATGTGTGAGTTATTATAAAGCAGGTCTTGTACATAATGGTCAGGTATGTCGGCAAGTGCTTACTTATTTCAGTATTTATGAAAAAGATCACGCCTGTTGGATATGCTCATTCGAAATGCAGTCCCACCATGGTTTTCATTTGGGACTGAGGTACACACCTGCATGAATGTGTGGCATTTTTTTGTGTCAGTGGTTTTTACCCTTTCTTTGGACATTTCCCCTTCTGTGGGACAATTACCCTTCTGGGACTTAGCAGAAGGACTTTACCAAAGGGCGCTAATGCCGAAGGCGCCAACGCCTCATCTCATGCCTATGGCTAGAGAATGCATCACGGCTAACCCTTGCATCAGGCTGTCCCGTGCCTCAAGCTATCCGGCCCTTCTTCCACCTTGTCTCTGCCCATCCCCTCACTAGGGGAAGCGTGATTTTTATAGCACCGAGTATAGGAAGGAAAAAAGAGACCGTGGTCAGTGACTCCCGGTGAAAAGGCTGAAGGCGATGTTGCGCCGAGTGGTACAGCATATAGCTCATTATTGTCCAATAGTTTTTGGCGATTTAAAAATGTGAAGGTCAACATACGAAAAGAGTACTCCCCTTCCACTATTTTTTCTCACATGACCTGAAAATCCCTGAGGGTGTACGTAAGTCAGACACAAGGGTATGGGGGGTTCTCTTTGGGGTGGAAAGCTGTGGTGAGAAGGTGTGGAGGCTCCTCTTGCTTGACAGAGTTTTCTTCTGCTTGATTTTTGGCCTGGACTCATCACGTGCGACTTTAAGTTAGAAGTTTTACTTAGCTGTTATTGAATCCTCCTATTTCTAGTTGTAACTGGACTCGTGTTTCTAAATAAATTCTTATGAAAGTTAGTATTTGGTCATGTCTTTAAATTCTTCGTTACTCACCAACTTGTAGCCGTTCGCCGGGTTTATTAGTTATTTTGATAAACTAAAATAAAAGATCAATACGAGACGCAGGACTTTCATTTGGGACTGAGGTACGCACATGTGCATGAATGTTTTGGGTGATACATATAAATTAAGTTTATCTGATTTGTTCCCATTTGTATTGTCCTCCTCCATATTCATGTCCTTTCAATCCGTTTCCAATCATCCTCATCCTTTAATCTATTTCCTCACTTGAAACATCTTTATCTGACTCTTAACTTCACTTTGGTGTATGCAAATTAGTCTCTATCTCTCTTCAGGAATGTGCCAAAATTTCAGAATCATTCTTTTTTTTAATCTGCTGGCCTATGCAATGCATTTTATCACTTAGTTTTTTCAAATGTTTCTGTCGTGGGTTGTTACTAAGATAGCTCCACCTTTCTCATTTTAATTTTTTCCACTAGTTGTTGCTTTTTCCATTCTGCTTTGGAAAAATGCTGCACTGACAACCACATGGTTGTTTTCCATTACCTTTTTTGTTTTTGTTCCACTTTTAACTTACAATGAATATGAATTGTTGAAATGGGCTAAGAGCTAATGCTGAATAATTCTGCTGAAATATTTCTTATTTTCCATTGTCCAAAGGGATCACATTTATTAAACTAGTAGCTGCTTTTACTTTGAACTTACCTCCTTGGCTGGATGTAAATAGTCTTGGTCCCAAGCCTGTAGAAGGCCATGACTGTCCAGTATCAGTGATTTTGATGCTCAAAAGTCCATTTCTGTTTTTTGACCCTGATTATTGCTACAGCTATTTAGAAGCTGGATGTTTAGGTTTTCACATCTTGCCAGTTTTTCAACTGGTGAGGTTACTATTTAATAACTTCACTGTTCATGTTAAATGTGTTTCATCCTCGCCTATTTTAAAATCACTAACTTTAGGCTTAGGTGACTATGAAGTAATTTTTTATGAGCAAGCAATGAGCAAGATAAGAGACGAAAGGTAAAAAATCCAACCATGGTTAAGAAAAATTGCAGAAACATTTCTTAAGATGGCATAGCCTTTTATTGCAAGGACAAATTAAATACAGGTATACCTTGTGAATTGTTTTTTACATTCCAGATGAATACCCTTAGTATATTGAACAATTATGTTAAACACTCAGCACAAAATGAAAAATGAAGCAAACAAGCTTTCGTTTGCCATTGGTTTCATACTGAAGATCAATACAAAATTAAGGGATCCAAATTATTCCGTTGTAGAGGCGCTTGGCATTGTTGATTTGAGTACCCAAAAATCTAATTACTAAAATATTTTCAGTTTTCCAATTTTTGATGTATTTATTTGCAACCAGGTTTTGATGTACTACATCATCTTTAGGTACAGAAAGTGTGCAAGTGCCATCTTATATAAGAGTTGTTAAATCTGGAGAAAGGAAGTGGGGGTGGAAGGAGGGAAGGTTATAAGGCAAGTAAATACATCAAATAATGAAAAATATATTTGGTTATTGTTCCAATTTCAGCCAATCACACCTGAAACTACATAATTTGTGCCCAAAAATCTTTTTTAGTTTTAAGATAACACCTCCCTCAACTCGGCCCTTCCCCCATATCTACAATAAAACATCTGAGGAACACTCTCCCCTTAGACTGGTACATAATTTGCGGACAGACCTTTATGTATTTCCTGTGAAAACTCTTATGGGCTTTTGACATTGTAGCCTTTGGAAAAAGAGTAATTTTCCCATCAATAGAGATTATTCTCATATGTCAGTGTCATAGGCTTTGTATTTGTCTTTGCTGTGTGTCAATGTAGTTATTCCAAAGAAAGTTTGTTTCTTGTGACCATTTTTCCATAAGGTCTTTCCATGTATTAATGACTTTTGCAATACATAATTAAATGATTAAAAGCTCCTGCATTGAACACAGGTGTGGCACCATTATTATTATTCATTACTTCACTGATTATAATTTTTTCTCTTTGTGTAGAATTGGCAGCAGAGATCTTCTCAAATGCACGTTTCCCTGGGAATGGAGTTCACCTACGTTTGCGCCCCGAAGGAAAAGTACTTGGTTTGGAAAGGCTAGGTGTTGCTGAAGTTGGGGAGATATCAAGAGCAGCATGCATGTCTCCATGCTCCCTTGTATTGGCTTTAATATATGTAGATCGACTTCGTGAATGCAATCCAAAATATCTTGAGAAGACTTCACCTTCAAAGCTGTTTGTTGTTTCAATGGTACGTAGCATCTCCTTTTTTGATAGTTATTATTTTCAGATTGTTAATATTCCCTAGCAAGCTGGTAGAAACCTAATCCATATAGAGCTTGATTTGTGCTCTTTAATCGATAGAAGTCTTGTGAGATGTAATCCTCAAGATAGCCTTGTATTGTGCTGCCTTTCTATACTTTTATATAAATGTTTGCTAAAGATTATGGGTGTGTGAAGCAAGTTTTTTTATCAGTTAGTCTAATATTCAAGGGAATATTAAATAATTAATTAATAAATAGTGAATCATAACAGGCAATTTGTTCAATTAAAGAACATTCTTATTTTGACTAATAATTGACAATGTGTGACAAATTAAGATTAAGGAAATATTAGCTATTGGTGGACTAGCTGGGAAAATAAAATTGCATATACTACAACCGGCACTCCTCAACTTCGTTGTGAAATAATAAATAACATTGTATGCTTCCCGCTCACCCCTCCTTAACCTTACACTATCACATCAACCAACTAAACAGTAAATCATTCAGATCCATGGGGAATGCATATACACCCGATGTGCAAAATAATTTTGTTTTTAACCAGGGGATGACGTCATAGTCGAAACCTCAGTAGTGTAAAAATAAAATGATGGAAAAATTGTTTTTGTTTGTCTTCTGTGATGAATAGCTTCCACCAAGTAACAGCCGATACCCCCAACTTTACTGTAATAAATTAAATACCGTATTTACTTGTATAAGCCTTGCCCTCGTGTATCCCATGCGCCCCCATTTTTGGGCCAGCTCAAGAGGGAAGAAATTATTTTTCTCAAAAAATTAATTTCTCTGCCCCTGAGCCCATCCTCTTTTTGTTATAACCTGAAACCACATTCTGTAATATAAATTCTATGCTCAAGTTAAGCATTTACATACTTATCCATTTCTTCAAAATTTATTGGGTTAAGTGTTAACATCATCAATATGCACAGCATCTTTTACTATGAATCTTTTTCTTGTAACATCTTACAGTAGTCACAGCTATTGAAATCACATCATCTAGCTATACAAATGGCATTTGATCGTTATAATATCAGACTTGCATATTTGGAGAACTGTTATTTTATTTATCCCACGATTACTCGATTATTATGGAAATTTGTCGGTATATCTACAAATAAAAGCCGAATGCCATCCGTACATGATAGATGCCTGATAGCTGCTGTCTTTCCTGCTCTCTGTGCTGTAGCTGTGAACTCGGATGATTAAACAACATTTAGGAGCTTTGGCAAACCAGAATGTAATCGCACTTACTATTCGTATAAAACTGAAGGAAAGGTGTTTGTGGAAATAGAATCATAAATCACTAATGAATGTTTTTATTAAAACAGTTACTAGGTTTTAGTTTTCATCACTGTTATTTAGTTCTTCTAAGAAACTCATATTTTTACTTCTACAGTCCCATAAAGGAATAATTTACAGATGCACGAATTAATGGAGATATGTTTACTTAGAGAACTGAGCAATAGGAATTGGGGAAAAAATGTGCGATGCAAAGAATTATAATTTGAGGAAAAATTATCATTGGAAGTTAGTTAAAAAACAAATGTTTGCTGGTTGTGTCGCTGCAAATTGAAAACGTGCATTTTTTGTTTTTCTGGTCCCTTTGTGGGGTTTAATCATGTGAAAAGATAAGGAATCTTTTGTTCAATGGAGACCATAGAAATACCCCTTCAAAGTCCAGTGATCTATCGTAATTTGAAGACAACAGCCTCAGCCAGACTTTCAAATTCTAATTGAGTCATTCGCCTGTGTATGAATATAAGAGGCACGCAGGAAATGGAAGTGGTGGCTGCTGGTCTTGATGAGCTTAGCATATTCTAAGCACCGTGGGAGTTAACGAACTCCTGTGCTAACTGTTGGGTGCTGATTGAATGAAAAATAGCATTGCCATTTTTCTCTATGACAAGAGCCCTAAATATATTACTCTACCGAAATACAAGGCATACATTTTTGAAATATATTCTCTGAAAAGAATTTTTTTGAATTCGGAAAATTAATGTGTAGCATTGATCAACAAACTCCAAAGTCAATGGTTTGGATCAGGTGTAATAAAATGCTGATAGAAGTCTATAAAATTGCATTAATCTAAACCCTTTCAGCACCACATATTTTGATGGTATAGGTACCCAGGAGTGCTCAATGTATTTTAGATATTTTTCATATCATTTTTTTTAAATGAAAATAGTTGCTATTTGTTTATTTATTCATATTTTCTGGAATTGAAGGGGCATACTGAAATTATAAAATACATTTTTTGTGTTATGCTCTTACTATGATTAATTAAATGCAAACCTGGTTTCCAATTTTTGTTTACTCAAAAATATTTTGAAGTGCATTAAAAATTTTTGATGCCAATTATTTTAAATCCAAAATGTAGAACTTAATTATAGAATTAAAGTGAAGAAATAATAAATGTTGCATAACTTTTCATGAAATTCTCAAGACATAAACATTGTAGATGTAATAATATTCTGGGGAAGGATATAAACCTGGTTGACCCTTAAGTTGTTGTAACTATTTATTATAAATAGATTATGCAGTTGAATACAATTCTTAATATTATGCATCATAACTGATAAGCAGGTGTTAATGCTGGGTGTTATTTGAATGTAATAGCAATTTGAACCAACGCTACATTAGTTGCACTCTTCTGATATAATTATATGATCAGGATGGAGCGTTTTGTTTTAAACAAGGTATACAGAGAGAATTAAAAGACCAGTAGAAGAAATCTGAATGATCTTCTTTCCATTCTGATTTCTAGTAAAACCATCGTGAGAACCTTTCTCTCCTCCATGGTGGCTGGATTTAAATTCAGAAATCTCGATTTAGGTGATAATTGATGAAGAAAAGATGATAACTTCATAAATGTGTTTCTTTCATGTTCATGACCCGTAATGCATTGGGGAAAAATTTTGAAGTATTCCATTGGCGCTGAGTATCATAGGGGTGCATGTTTGATACCAGGAATTTCCTACTATACAAATTTTGAAGGAAGTGGAAAAATCACCATTTTTCTTAATGTAATTGTACTGAGGGGGAATATTATTGTTGGCACATTCAGGTTCGTCACCATGGCTGCTATCATAACTATAATCTGTGATTGTCCAGTTCATATTTCACAGTAAAATATCATTTCACAAGACTGGGAAAACATTTCCCCGTAATTCTGGCCTTGGGGAAAAGTGGTCATAATATCATCAGCCATCTACATTTCCACCCTTGGAATTTTTATCCACTAATTTTTCGTTGATGCCAATGCGAATACCATATTTGCAAGGATATAAGATAAACCCAATTCTAAGATGAAACTCCAATTTTCAGAATCACATAAGGAAAAAATATTATTTTTAATAACAATCAAAGAAAGGAAGTAACAAACTAAGGTACTTAAGCATTTAATATGATAAAATGTTTGTACGCACGTGCGGGCAGGAAAACAAGAATAATTCTTGGCCAGGTTTTTGCAAGTACTTGGCTTTTTGACCCTCTTCTCCTCCCTTTGAAATTTTGATCGCATCGATTGCATTTCCAAAAGGAAGGCAGGCTAAACAGAAAATCATTGCTTCAGTAGTCTGATATCCTCTTAATGGAAATGGTTCCCATGTGAAACAAAAGACCACTGAAGGTTATAAAAAAAACTCTCATAAGTCAATTGTTTCCACTTCCTAAATTTTGATTTTGGAGATGCATTTTCCTGCATTGGACCAACAGGGAACTCATTCATCTGATAATCTATTCAATGAACGAGGGAAATAGGAAGGAGAAGGTGGAAAAATGCAATTAGTTCCCTCGAAGGGATCAAGCCAGGGATTTATAGGAAAGGGATATTTTGTTGAGGCACTGCAAATTGGGACCATTGGAGAGGATGTTGTCATAGAGAAGGATTTGAAGGAGTAAGGCTGGGTTGGGGGATAGAATGGGAAGGACCTGGGATAGAGTTAATGGGATTGGGCATAGGAGGAGCTAACAGCGGCATACTTGAAAGGGATTGGTCCTACTCATCACTTTCCCTTACAGTATTCTCATGCTCAGAATCCCCAGAAATATCTGAGTCTCCCAGCTCCTAGTCATACCCCTCCAAACTTCCTCTCACCTCCTCTTCTGTGTTCTGGTTGAAATTTTGAAAGAAAGTACTTACAGTGGGGTCCTCCCTTGACGTGGAAGGCTGGGGAAAGGCAGGTCTGCCTCAACCTCTACCTGTCGTGTCATCCCTCTGGTGGGAGCCTTAGGCTAACTACAAAATGTATAAGAAGTACAGATATTATGAAACATAAAGAATATTTATAATTTTTATTTTTCTTAGAAGAAAACAAATTTGAAATGCCCTGCAGCAAATTCAATCTTACTCTCAAAATAAATTTTGCATGCTTGATCTTAGATAATATAGATAAAAGAAAATAATTTAAATATAACATGTTGCATAAAAATTTTCAAAAAAGTACTTACCTCAAACTCAAAGCTTATCTTTAGATAAAATTTAAAAAATTCCAGAATTGAAAAAAATTGCCTTACCCCAAAACGGTCTTCCGAGTGGGTACACTGGCAAACGATGCCCTCTATGAGAGTTAGAAACCTATCGGTACTTATGATGGCACATTACGTCATCAGTCACAGGATAAGTACTCTATGACGTGATATCACATCATTCCACATTGAACGTACTGCGATTACCACAAAAGTTGGTCGAGAAGTCCGTTTTTGCTGCTACTTCCTCTGTTTAACTCACTCTATTATTTCAGGTTTTCTATTGAAAACCTTGGAAAAAGATTCGCGTCTTAAGTATAGGACATACTTCAGTATGGTAATTTTATTTTTTCTTTCCCAAAAACATATTTCAAATGATTGCATGTCAAAGTTCAGAGGGGAGTATTTTTGTTGCTGACCAATAATTTTGCTTAAGATTGTGAAGTGACACTCTTATTTTTGGAAATTCTGGGAGGGAAAAAACATCATCTAAGATTCACGCAAATATTGTACCTCTTTTGAACTTGAAGCAATTTTTAGGTTAGTGGGTTTCTTTATGCTTCAAAGATGTCAGCTTAAATAAGATGATTTATTATCTAGTGGTACAACCCAAATACGATAGATACAAATGAATATACCCATAAAAATTGCTGGTATCAAATAAGCAGTGTATATAACATCTTATACTTGTTATATTGAAATAAATGATAATGATTTTTTGGTCAGTGGTTGCACTCATATACTATTGCCAAAGCTACTATGGTTTGTTTGAAATTGGCGCCCCATAGATCAAAATATGATGCCAGATGTAGGAAGCTGTGGCACATCCAATATGCTATATTTTTCCTTCAGTATTTCATCTCAATTCATTAATAGGATTATTACTAGTAGGTCAGCACGCCATTGTTTCATTAGAGAAGATGTGTTTTGAAAGCTGATCAGGCATTTGAAAGTGATGGAATGCTCAGCCTCAGTGCCACAGTGAATATATATGCAGATTTTTATTTTTTACTTTTTTCCATATTGTTCATTATTTTAACTACTGTATATGCTCGTGTATAGTTTTAGTGTAGTGTATACTAGAGTAGACTTATATTTGGGGAAAATATTGGGGGTCAAACTATACATGAACATATGTGGTAATTGCCTTACATACCCATGTATAGTTCGACTTTTTCAAACTAAATTTTTGGCATCAAATTGGGTGTTAAACTCTACACAAACATATACAGCATATTAAAATTGTGTGTTCAGTTCACTATATTCCAAGTATTTAAAAGCACCATATTTATCGGCATTTAACACATACTGGCATACAATACTCCCTAATTTTATAAAGGAAGTTTGAGTATAGTATAGTAATAATAACCCTTTTAAGGCTAAAAATATGAAAGAAATTCTACTCTTTGGATGAAAAATGTTGCTATTGGATCTAGTTTACAACAAAAATAAACTTTCAAAGCTTGGTAAGTTTAAATAAAAAAGTAGTGTGCATATATAACACTTGAGAAGAATTTCAGGCTTGAATTTTAGGAAACAAGTTTGTGTTATATGCCGATAAATATGGTATATAATTATTGTTCTGGCTGGCCACTGTAACAACAATGATATATCATTGATGGCACTTTGAGCATAAGTAGCAAATGACAATATATTATTGCATGGCACTTAAGGGGTTACTACTGAGCCATTATTTAACGTGCCTAACTTGGGGTTTCAGTGTAAACTAAAAATGTTTTTATATATTTATGATTTTGTATCATTTCCACAGATGGTGGCTAGTAAGTTTCTTCTTGATAATGGTGAAGTTGACGAAGTATTTAATGATGAATGGGCTGAATCCTCAGGAATCGACAAGATTGAACTAAACAATGAAGAGAAGGAATTCCTTTTTGCAATTGTAAGTTATAAAAAAAAAAACAATTGTATAAGAGTAACTTTTTTGCAATGCATTTATAATAAGGATCTCTGTTCAGGTGCTTCACAATATGCAGAGTATAGCTTGTTCTTTCCTTAATGTGCATAACCAAAACATAATTTGCATCCATTACTAAACCTTAGTTTATTGTTGTCTCATTTTCCAAATGATTTCACTTAATTTTTCGCAGTGTATGAATTATTATACATGCACACAAATATATATGCTCAAATATATGCATTTTACGTATGATAATAATGTCGTCTACCACAAAAGGCTGCTGATAAGTTAATTTTTCTGAGTATATTATGCTTAACTTTATAACTTAAAGTTCTCTTTAGAACACTTATCAAAAATTATGTCATACTTAATATAGAACAAGCTTATATATGATGTTTTTATTTTTTCCTTCCCATATACCTATTTACTTAGTACAAATGATCATTAGTCAGAGTTTAGATGTTCATCCATTTCATGCGGATCAAATAGTTTAGCTTTCACTTGTAAGACAGTCCCCTAATTTTTGGAAGTTCTTTAAAAGAAAAAAGAAAACATTGTCTTCGATTTGTGCAAATATTGTAGATTTGAGCTAAATCTGCCCTTGATGCTAACCATTCTTCTTTCTATAGACACTCAACACACCATTTGATCTTGAGATTCTATCTTTTCTCAATGTTGGAAAATACATTTTATGCCAATACAGAAATGGTAATTCAAATAAGTAGCTTGTCATACTCAAAGAACTAGGGGCTATGGTTTGCACCAATGTAATTCTGTATTTTGATTTTCCTTGACTGAAGACTTGTTTTGGCATTTGTTACTGATGATATACCCAGTGATATAAATAACTTGGCATCCTAACACGTCGACGACCAGGTATTTAATTCCTATCCTTTCATTTAGGACCGGGCATTTAATAGACTTTTAACTGAAATGACATTACTGCACTAAAATTGGTGTATTGTGGTTATTTTTAACCTATTTTAATAAAACAAAAAGTGTTTTACTCACCAAAGAATCTAGTAATTCTTTCTGGTATGATATTGCTTGAAATATGCTTATGCAGAGGAACCTTGCAGAACACTCAAATATTCCGAGTTTCCTTTCTAAGTTTCCTTGCAGAACAAACTCGGCACATCCGTGATGGATA
>LYUA01001925.1:270453-280861 GCA_002093875.1 Calopteryx splendens | reverse complement strand
CCCCCCCCGCCACACGCCCTAGCGGCGGCTTGCGGGTTATCGTGTAGATTGAGCTAGAGTTAATTTTGGCTATAGGTACACCTTCCTATGGGTACTTAGATCTTCATTGGCAAATCATTATGTTTACGAATACCAAATTTAATTTTTGAATACATTTCTAGACTAGAATTAAGATGCATAAATCACATGTTAATGACAACTCATTGCGAGGGAAGCCAAAATCAAATACCGCTTTCGATTGAAAGAAATCACATCATTAATAAGGTTCCTTCGCGAAGGAACTATGTACCTACCTTCACCTTCGAGAAGGAACGATTTCTGTAAAAGTGTGTTCTGTTATCGAATTACTTCAATTAAAAAAATTGTTATCTAATGGCATTGAAATATAAAAATGTCTTACGTAAAATATGGTTATAAGAGTACTCTGATCCAAATTATTTAAGTATGGAAGTGAAACTGGTCATGTTAAGGTAAGATTAATGTTAAACTAATAAGGTAGAATGAGGGTAAATGTGGAATTTTTACGCCGGTAAGATATAGGTATGAAAAACGTTTTCTGAACCGGTTTGGTCATGTCGGAAGAATAGCTAAGAGTAAATCACCAAATTCTCAAGAGAATGAGAAGGTATTAGAGGTCTCAGGAGCAGAAAAGACTACGTGGAGTGATTTAAGAATGTGGCAGAGGCGAAAATGTGGAAGGGAAAAGGAGCGTAGAAGAAATTATTGCAAAGAAGTTAGTTTCCTAAATAACCTTAAATAAAGTTTTATGAATTGCCGATTCCTAAAGGCAACAGCGTGAAGGGTATGTACCTAGTGTATGAATCATTATCACTACAATTTTTCTTCAGCAATAATTTAATCTTTTCATGCTGTCGTCTATTATTGCAGTAGAACACGTTGCGGGTTGAAGGCGACGTGGGCACCGGCCTTTTGAAGGAGGATAAACTGTTTACAAAACGTATGCATATTTGGATATTAGTATTTGGTATTAGTTAGTTGATTCATTAAAGCATTGGGAATGCGTTTTATAAGTTTCCTTTGATAAATCAATAAATGAATTTTTAGTAGATTTACGTAACACCGTTAAATTTGTGTATTTTCTCATGTTAGGAATTTAATTCGTTTCCATTAATTATAAATCCTATGATTCTATAATTGATGTATTATATCTATTCTATCCAACATGTACTCACCCTCAGACGTTCAGCCATGTAAATAAGATCCGGATATTTAATAATTTAGAATTTCCAAAAAGAATAATATGCATTTTCTTAATGTTTTAAACATTTCTTTCTGGATAAAATGGGTGGCAGATTAGTCGGGACTATTTTACCTACCCCAGAGGACATCGGGAAATATGAAATATTTTTCATTTGTTATTTCGCATTGAAACATCAGTCACACCAAACAGACTTTTTAGTTCTATCTAATCCGGACACTACATTTGGTGGAAGCCCACATAGTTTCGAATCCCTATTAATGGCGAGGATGAATAATAATTTGACGTGGGAGCCCTTGAGAGCTGAACATCGGGACCAAGAAGTGAGATTTTATTGCTTTTCATTCGGGGATGTCTGGTCGCCAACACATTTGTGGGATGGGTGCAGGCGTGAGAGAGGGGATGAAATATGCCCCGAGTCATTCAATTCCATAAATATTCAATACTTTGATTTGGTTCCGTGTAAGTTATAACAATACCGTTCCCTTGGCACCTGACGGGCTCCACTCACCCCCCCCCACCCCATGGAGGCCACACCCTTGTTCAAGGGGAGTGTGCTTCATATGAAATATTCGGGTAGTGTCAGTTTCGGTGATGCTCGTTGGTTTTTGAAAAAAATATGAAATTATAACGGGTTCTCTCGAAGCATGCCTTGAAATATTGGTGAGTTATAACCCGGGGTTTATCCTCTCCCAGGAAATGACCTGTGTTCTGCTGACATTCGAACCAACCCATGGGCGATAGGAAAACTTCCTGTTGTGGCGATAATATGTGCGTGATAACGAATAAGTATTACGAATATTTAATTTCAGGCTAGACAAACTTGCTGAAATTCCAATTTTATACATTTCCATAAATTTGAAAAAGATAAAGGTAGGTAAGCTTTTTGTACCTGAATAAAGATGAACAGGGAACATTTTTGGTACATAATTTAATCTAAGAGGAGAATATAAAAAAAGTTGAATCTAAAAACTGGTGTCAGAGAAAATGCAATGGATTATCCCGAGCACCGAAAAATATTGGAATAATAACTATAAGATTGCAGTTGAAGATATATTTTAAACCGCATGTAATAGTTCAACTAATTTTAATGTCACTTTGACATTAGTTGAGGCACAGTTATTTGTAATTCCGGGTGGGAGTCGAATTCTAAACGACACAGCGGTTCGGATGAAAAGCGTAGAAGAGAACTGGTGTGCTCAGTCTCGTCATTTATTTTCAAAGGTTATTTTCACTACCGGTTCAATCCCGGTTCGAATCCTGGTGACGTTCCTAGGCACCCTCAGCTTCACCCATGTTGTATGATTTTGCGGATGCAAGAATTACCTGGGAAAGTACAGGCGGTAGAGGCTCTATTCTGATACGTGAATTTTACTCGCCTCTGCGCTTAGCATTGGCTGAGAACTACCCTCACCTACCTTCGGGTTGATTACTGTGGTTATCCCTCCATGATTTTGGAATTTTTTTATGACACCGCGGACCATTTCAGATCACGTTCTTTTTCTCTCTCCCTGACAGAGTTGCCTGGGGGCCCGATATCCCACATGGACGTCGTGAATTCCGGTCTGGAGGCTCTGGAGAACGAGGCGCTGGCGGGGGCGAAGGTTGAGTCCTTGAGGCTGATGAGCAATAGAATAATGCACGTGGGCGAAAGGGCGTTTGGGTGAGTGGAGGGGGATTACTCTGATTAACCTACCAGGAATTCGGTGTGCCGGTGAAGTCAAACACTTTTCTGAGAGGCGTGCTTTGCCTCATTTCTACTCTCGCTAATTCATGGAATGTTTACCGCGATGTTATGGTTATACATTATTCTCAACTTTTTTTTAAAATTGGCTCTCGGTATATAATTATCATTTCTACTAAATTATGTTATTAATGGGTGGAAATAATACCTTAAAAATAAAGGAAAATGCTCATTATTTACAATATAAGTATTGTAAGAAATGCTGTTATTCCCCATTTGTTGTTCCAAAGTATTTTGGAACAAAAAATGGAAAGTGAGACGTAAGTATGTACTTTGACTTACTTTAATTCCCTACAATAATTTCTCATGTTTTGTTGTTCCATAGCATGAGAAATTAATAAATAAATTTCCTTTAATAAACGGAATATATTTCCGTTTATAACTAGTGTCAACCTACAAATTTATCGTATTGATAATATTAAGATGGTAAAGTTAGTCTTTGTTTTAAATAATATTTGGTACTACCAATATTTTTATCGATTTTAATATATATGACAGCTATTTTGTTGAACTTTAGGAATCATAATAAAATCTGTATAAAGAAATAATAATTAGGCCATTTCACCCCACGAATGTTCAAAACTTTTTTGTGGGGGCTTGATTTAATGTCAAGAAAAATGCAAAACCATTTTTCAGACAAAAATCGAGTATCTTTTGTCATAATATTTTGACTTAAGAGTATTTGTAGTGTTTAAAATATTAATAGACGATTAAATTCCTAATTGAAGACCTAATTCCTTAATTAATTATTTCTCTTATGGATCCCAAATACTCGATTCGTATTCTAAATGAGACCTTACTAATACGATATAGCATCTCTCTTTACTTTGTCATTGCGCTTACCCAAGACCCCTCTAATGAACCCTAGTTTCTTCATGGCGGCCCCACATGCCTATTCTTCTACTGTGTGTTCCCCAAAAAAGGTTTGGTGTGAGTGGTATGACCCGTAAATATTTAACGGTGCCGTCAATTACATCCCTACATTCGTGTGTACCGTCCCTTCTACCACAAAAGTTAATCACGGTGATTTTCTTATGATTAAATTTTAACTCCTATTCCTTGCACTTAGCTTCAGATGTTTTATTCTATAAGTACGAGAACACTTCCCCATTTTAATATATTTTATCTAGCGTGCTTTCGGTTCCTACTACTATGTCTACCATTGTACTTTGGAATATATGTTCTATATCTGATCTCTTATTTTTTATGCTGCGAAAATTTAGTGTAACGATATTTAGTAGATCTACTACCATCCGTGTGCAGTTTTTTTTGTGGAAACATTCATCTCATGTTTTATCTCTGAATTCCCTAATCGCCGTCCTCTCCTCTTTAGCTAAGTTGGTCTTTGGCGATTTCAGTTTGAAAAGGAGGCGCCCCCCTTCCTCTCGGATGTTTCTTTTGCTTACGAATGGCATCTTCCAGTGTGGTGATGATTTCCTCAGTGGATATTCTTCTGGTGCAAGAAGGTGATATAATCCTTTGGATAGTATTTAGTCAGACTCTTCGCTAAGGTCTTGGTTGCTGGAGTTGAGTTGTTAGAGTAATTGGCCCCCTAGTTTTCCTTCTTTACATCAATGGCCAATACCTATGTTGAGTTTGTAGTAATTTATGATTATTCACCGGTGATACGGTCATCTACCGGGACATAAGTAATAAATCCGACTATATAGCTCTTTGGAGTGACCTGAACAGTATTAATGCTTGGTGTGAGTAATGGGATTTAAAAAAGTAGACGCTATAATCTAAGATTTCAAAAAATCATTTGATCAAGTAATACATTATAAAGTTGGATACAAACTGCGATTGTGAGAAAATAACGAAAACTGAATGAATTTTGTTGACTCTTTTCTCAATGAAAGCAGACAGAAAGTAATGATTGAGGGATTAAGTTCCAATTTTGTGGATGTAGCCGCAGGAATCGCGAAGGTCAGTTTGATTGACCCCTTTCTCTTTCTTATTTATAACATTGGCATTATTTGAAGAATTTCTACTAATGTCGGATTATTCACCGTGAGTACGGTCATCTACCGGGATATAAGTAATAAATCCAACAATGAAGCTCTTTCTAATGATCTGAACAGTATTGATGCCTAGTGTGAGGAATGGAATGTAAAATTTAATTTGAAAAAGTGGGCAGATGTAGGATGAGCTTTTTGGGAAAAGAAATCCATCCACTCCTAGGTATACGTACTGTCTCACAGGGATAAGAAAAACGGATCAAGTAAAATACCTGAGAGTCACTCTAACCTCAGACCTAACACAGGGTAAACACGTTAGAACCATATGCGGAGCTGAATTGAGGAAACTGGGATTCATGAAATGCACAGTTGGAAAATATTATAATGAGAAAGTAAAGGAGATGTTTTATTTCACACTAGTTAGATCTCATATTGAGAACGCTTCAGGCATTTGGACCTCATGCAGAAGGAACTAATCCTGGAAATAAAGAGAAGGCAGAGAAAGGCAGAGAAAGGCATCCCGTTTAGTGAAGAATTGTTATGAGCAAACAGAGAGCGACAATTGCTATTGCACAGCCCGGGAGACTGTGGAGGCACCAAGAATGCATGCACGTCTTAAACTCTTATAAAGATTCTAATCATTCTAGCTTAACACTGAAACAGAAGGAACCATTTTACCTCCACATTACATTGGTAGACGAGACCACGGCGGGATTTTGAGAGTGATTGACTACCGAGCAGATAGATACAAGGAATCCTTTTTCCCGTTCTCACAATTGGTGACAGTAGTAGTAGTGTAACAGTAGGAGATTCGCACGGCAACACGTTTGAACATCAAGAGTGTTAAAGGATACAAAATGCTAAGTACAATCAATTTCATCAATGATTAGGAACCCAGTACCCCCTGCAACATGCCATCACGGCGGCTTGCAGTTTACTACGTAGGTGTAGGTATTTAAAATATTTTAATTCCACTCCAAATCGCTCGAATCTTCGAAATTTATACGAGAGTTTTCATTACTCTCTCGTTAAATAAGGAACGACCGTCCCTAAGCGTTGTTCCCATCCGTCTTCCATTTCTTTCTGCCCTCCGCATTTCCTCTGCTTTGCTTCCCGAGCTCAAAATAGGTAATCAATGGCGAAAAGAAAAGGGCCTTTGAGATGAAATTTCAATTGTTCCAATTCACTAATATTGACAATTCCTTTGGAGATAAAGGAAAAGGCCACGAGGTCTTTAGAAAAAGGGCAGCATTAATATAAAAGGAATGGATACGATTCAAGGGAGAAATTGCGAGGCGTGCTAAAATAGTAATTTAGCCACAACTGCAAGGAATCTGAAAGAAAAATTTCAGCTTAAAAACTAAAACTTCGTTCTTTTTGACGAAGCGGAATATTTTCTATGCTCATTCAATGTTTTATAATTAAATTAATTATTAATCGACATGATTTTATAAACTCTTATTGACAAACCATGTATTCATGTGGATATAACAAATTTCATCGATAAATTCGATCGATTAATGTGATTCAAACGTGTAGGTAGGTATGCATTTATCATACTTATAGGATTGATAGGGATGACTCTTCGTGATAAATTGTGTCAGCAAGAGTTTTTATTAAACATTCAAAGAAACTGTAACTTTTAGTGGAGTCACCCGGAGTTGCAAAACTTACCTACCTATGGGAAAAATTTTCTTTAACCCCGCTGAGCGCTCGGCGACGATTGCTTCGTGACATTGTATTAACGGCAAATCGTAATAGCTCTCAAAAATTGGTAATGCGTTAGGGCGCCCGGGTAGCTTAACTGGCTAATGCACTCTTAGATACGAGGGATCCAGGTTCGAGTCCCTGCTCCGGCGAATGAATCTTTCATTGTGAATTTTTTCGCATGCTTTCAACATTGAAGAAGGGACCTTATGGCCTCAATTACACCAGAATTAAGAAATCACGATCTACAAAGAAATAAGAGAGGAAATTGGATTATGGAATAGGTGAAGAGGTTTTCAAAGAATGATACCTAGATATAGAGAAGATTTTGATGAAAGGAATCATGGCAAGCAAGATGGTTCAAATGCCTGATGTTCTACAAAGTTGGATGTTTTTCACAGACAATTAAGTGCACTTAAAAATGCTCTGGGAAAGTAATATTTTGAAAAATCATCTTTTAATTACTCTGGCCACAAGCATTTAATTATATAAGTACCTATACGCAGTGATGTAGAGGCTTACATAAATTCTTTCCTCTATTCTCTTTGATGGAAGAGTTTATAAACGCTTAAAAAATAGGTTTAAGAGTTTTTATTTGTAGAACTTCCCTAAAGATCGATGTGCATAGTATAAAGGAAACAAACTTTCTCTTTAGAACTTCCTTACCAAATAGTGAGCACCAATTAGTCTTTGAAAGGGGCGCGGTAGTCTAGTGGTTAGTGCGCTGAGTTACTAACTGGAGGGGCAGGGTTCGATTCCGGGTAACGCTTCAGGGCTCCCTCAGCTTCACCCAAGCTGTGTATCATTTTCAGGTACCGGGTAACCCTGGGAAACAACAGGCGGTACAGGGAAAGGAAATGGCCCTCCTACCCTAATGCGTGAATTTCACACGCCGTTGGGCTTAGTACTGGGTGATCTCTACACTCACCTACCAAACCGACCTACGGGTTGATAATTGTGATAATAAGTCTTTGATCTCGATCATTAACATTACCACGTGGTGTAAAATAGTGCCTAAGCTCCCAGGAAGTTCACTCATGATGTGCCCTCCGCGATGAATCGATCCATGCTATTAATGCGACATTCTCTCCTCAGTCCAAAAATCCTTTGATGATTATGTTTATTCGTAATGTCTAATTAAATTATAGCAATAGATGCTTGTTTCTATTGTGCTGGTAACACCGTGCTCAAGAATTACCCACCCGCGTAGAGTAATTTTTCGCGATCCCCGATTTTTTTAGCCTTCACCGTAATGTGCAAAATCTCAGGGACTATTATGAACTCCACCAGGAGAATAATATCAATTCGGAATGTGAAAGTTCATCAGCGCGGACCCTTTGAGCTTCATTCTCATCCCATCAACACATTTGTGCGCTCTTCTTTGGTATGATTTCCTTGACAACTGCGACGGAGACGAGAAAAGATCTCCTTCCGGAAGGGAAACCACGTCGAAACACGTTCCGCCTTACCAGGCGGGATGTGGATAGGGGGCTGGCTACAGGAGAGAGCTTGGACGCGGGCGTACACGTCTCTCCACTGGGCTTCGCCGTCCCCGACGAAATTTCTCGCATAAATTCATGAATATATGTATGCGTCTCCATTAATCAGCCATCAGAGAGATAGCGCTCATAACAGCAATTTAATCCCCGCATTAGAGGAAGCGCTCATTCCGTGTGGTCTCCGTTTCAAAACCATTAGCAACATGTCCTCGGAAGCATTATCTCCGTGCGTAAACCCTCCCTTTCCGTCCCCGCGTCGTATTTATTTTTGCACAATGGATGGCACAGACACACGCACGCACGCACAAACCCACGCACGCACTGGACGCGTTCCCGGCGCGACCCCCCGTGCGTCTCCCACCCTGCTCTCCCGTCTCCCACCGTCTCTTCTCATTCCACTCAACGGCCGCCCGGCAGCGTTGTTGGTGTGCGCCGCCCGCACCCGCCTTCCCCCTCGCACCCCCCAAGCAGTCCTCACCTTCGGAGTTCATTATCTCATCTCCCGCTGCCTTCTGCTTATATACTCGCCTCCTCGGAATTCGCCCCCGCGTCGCCGTCCACCTCATCCTCCTCCACACGCCGCCCCCTCCATTGGACCTTCCCCGTCCAGCGGTCCCTGGTCCAGACCCGCCTAGTCCAATCGCGGTCGCCCTGTCGACGCTATGCCGCCGCCGCTCCATTAAGCCTTCGACCCGGCGGACACCCTCCTCCCACCTCTCGTCATCTCCCTCCCCCTCCCGGGCAAAGTAGACCTTCCTCCTTCCCCCCTCGTGAAATCCCCCATCCCCTTACACTATGCTCTCTCTCTATATCCCTGGGCTGTCCTTTGCTCCAAAACCGCTTAAATTGACCACTTTCACCTTATGATATTTTACTTGCCACGAGCGCGGGCGTGAGTGAAAGGGGGCGGATTCAATCGTTCCGAAGCAACGCATATAAGTTTCACTTAAGGTCGTATCCACGCCTCATTGGCTATCCTTCGACCTGGGGCAAGGTTCGGATATTTAAATGTTTCCGAGTTGTCAATTGAGTCGGACAGTGCCTGAAGTTCTATTAACGCATTGCTGAACAACAACCTGTGTGGTAAGCGGCAGAAAATTAATTTTTCAACGAAATTCTCATCCCCTTGTTGCACTTCTAGGTCAATCTTTTCTTCATGCTCTTACTTCCAAGGTGATTCAGCCAATTAAATCAAATTAGTAACTCACCGCGTAAAGGTAAAAAATGTAATCCTACATCCATAATAGATGGTGTTTAAATCGCTGAAACTGCAATTTTTATAGCCAGATAAATTACAAAAAAATATTTTGTTTTGAAATTTGAGCAAAAGTAGGGATTGCAAAATACCAAACTTGGTGCATCCTTTGAAAGTTCTCATTTAGTTGCCGGTAAAAATTTAAAAAAACAGTTAGCTACTCCCTTACCTAATCCCACAAGAGTGCCCTTAGAATTTTACTGCTACCTTGTGCTCTTTATCTCCTGCATGTAGTTCCGTGCTTTTGATCTGTCATGAGGGTCATCTAAATTTTGATGGTCACAATGAAGCTTTTCAACGAAACGTCCATCTACCATCCGAAACATTTTTCATCTATATTTTCCGCGTCCCAGAAGGATTCCTCAAGAATATATCATTAATTGAAAATAAATGCATATAAAAAAATTATACTTTGTGTATTATTTTAAGAATCATCTCTTATATGCCAAAATACTTGAAATACGATTGATATTTGGTCGAAATACGATATGATATTTCTTAATATATTTCTTATAATATAATTTTAATGATGTAATGTGAAGCCATTCTCATCACTACTCCAGTTCGGTTAGTGATATCGATGCAATGCGAGAATTGGTTAGCCACGCCAAAGTCTTTTCATATTTCAGTCGAGAAACAATTGTGGCTCACTCGGAGGTTTTTCAAGAATCCTCCTGTTGTACATTTCCCCTCCTAAAAAGTTAATCCGGAGAAATATTTGGCATGAAGGATTATCATTAAGTATCTCTCTCTATTTATTCTTAAAGAAATGGAATTATCTTTGGCCCTCCCCGTTCACCAGTTCGAAAGGTATGTTTCTCTCGGTGTCTGGCCAAATGCTAAACCCTTTATCTCAATCATCATTAAAGGTTTTCAGTTACTCCTCGGAGAGTGGAGGGCGAGGTCGTGGATTGGGGAGGGCGAAGTGCGGAGGAGGCGTGGGAGGGGGTTGTGGTGGAGAGGGGGGGGGTGAGGCAGGAAGTGAGAGGGTTAAAGAGGGAGGTCGGGTGGTGGTTAGTTGTCGGG
>LYUA01001925.1:114800-128117 GCA_002093875.1 Calopteryx splendens | reverse complement strand
TTGCTCTCTAGCCTCGCGTCGAGCCTCAATGAGCCGACGCCGTGATACCCTGGAGAGAGAGTCCTCGCCGTGGGAAGCTGCGCTCTGCTCACGGAGCCACACACCTCCGCAGTGGGCAGGGTGGCCGCCCGGATTGTCGCTTTGGCTCGTCTCCGCTCGCTGTCTCCCCGGATTCTAAATCGTTCTCCCCTCCCTCCTTCCCTACCTGCGATTGCAGCACCATAGTCTTTTGACGGCACAAGGGAAGGATTTCGGGGAGGAACCATAAGGGGCGGCTGTCTCTCCCGATGCAGGGACCTCCCCCGAATCTTCGGGCGCTCCCGGCGTTCCAAAAAAACTATTAAGGTGTTATATTTTGTCTCCGAAGAACGTTAATATATAGTAGTTCAAAGAAATTAAATTATATATTCCCCCGTGTGATCCCCTGTGTTTGCGCCTTTGCTGCGTTGCTGCGATTTTACGTCTCTTAGGAAGGAAAGAAGCATTCGCTCCATGTTGGGCCCTCAGCGGGCCCTTCACCTGGGAGTCGATATTTTGAACAACAGAATGGTGTTTCTTACAATAGGGTATTGTAATTTTTTTCGATACCAACTTCACAATGTGCTACATTATATGAACTTCAGAAAAAGGTTTTGTACTTGATGCAGTGAATTTATTTTGTTGTTTACAGTGTTGAAAATGCGTGTATTTTGGAGAGTTGCATTGAAACAGTTTGAAAGATGAGATTCGCAGCTTATGATGGATGTGCGGAATGATAACGTTGGAATGAAAGAGAACCGTGTTTTGCTCCTTCAGTTGAAATGATGTGAAAGGTGCTCATAGTGCTGCCGTCATTACTCCGGTGGCAGAAAGTATAACCCATTACTATAGTCGCTAATTGATTTCGGTGTTTAGTGACGTCACTGCTGAAAAACATGGGTTACGTGATTTCAATATAAAAAGATTAATAGTTTTAGCTTCACCGACATGTATTTTCATTTATTAAGTCAAATAGGTAACTTAGCCATTTGGTTTGGTGCTATATTACGTTCAAGGAGTTAGGACTGAGAAGGAGACTTCTAATACGCGTAATTTTTCCGTAACGCTTAGCCTGTTTTCAGTTTGCAGTTAGCTTTATTCTTTAAAAGATTGCTTATGCCGGAGTAGAGAGTCAAAATTATATTATTATTTTAATCTCAATAGCCACATAACATATTTTTATTTTAAGTAATTTCATTTATGTTTTCACATCCATTGGCATGTAAATAAACATTGACAAGTTAAATGTTTTTTTACAGAATTAGCCACTACATTCTAGGGACTTCTTATAATTTTAGATTTTGATCGTCAGTTGCTTTTCAGTAAGGCCATGACGATTTAGGAACTACCGCAGTGAAACATTCTGTAACATGCTGTAACTAAGAAAGATTGATTGTCATGTGAAACATTTCCATTGCCGTATCGCTGCTCAACATTCTTCTTTTTTTAGAGCAGAATCGTTTCAACGGTGATTTTCGTCTTTGATCATCATACTCGTGTGTGTTTCAATGTAATGGTGATCTTGTATTTTATATTTTGAGATGTCGTGAGACAAACACGTCCGCTTCCGCGGGTTCGGGTTCGCAACCCGAGGTGGGGCCAAATTCTCCCGCCTAAAGGAGGTCGTGGTTCTGAAATTCATAATTTTTTTGTGTTGGATATAAATATGTCGGCTCCCGAAAATCGGGCAAGGTTGGTAGTAGTTAAAAGTTCATCACCATCTTGTTCGTGCTTCCAAACGGATAATCTATTCAATCGTTCTTAAAAATCGAAGGAATTCCCGGCTCGGAAATGGAAAAAAAACTTAAATATCATTCGTTGCAGTAATAATGCTCTTAAATTTTCATTTGATGAATATTTAAATTCATAATTTACTTTCTTAAAGATATTTCTCGGCCATTATTTTTGCCACTGCCACGCTCTAAAATCTCACCGAAGAACGCTGTTCCTTTATCCTTGAATGAATACGTTATACTTCTTATTAACTATCTAAAAATATGGTGCTGGTAATAACCGGACTCCGTATTTACTTCATGGGTCAAATTTGCTTACGCTTTTATGGCGTATTTCTCACATATCGCGTGGCAGTCTTGACTAAAGTTTCGTGTCGTAAACTGATACATATTAACAGAATGTAGGAAACACGAAAATGCTTTCGGACCACGCCATCCCTAAAAAAAATTCCACCCAAAAGACCTCTAAAAAAAATTAGATCAAGCGAGAAAAGCAATTGAAGACTCGGTCAACGACTCTCTTCGACTGTCATGCAATCCTAACTACAGTGCCTTACTCCGCGGCATCTCTACGGTGGCGCCACGCTAAAAAAAAACGGACGGCGCCGAAAACAATTCCGCCGCTGGCGTGATCACCCTCCTCCCAACATCCACTCAGTCCTCGTACTCATCCCAATCGGAACACACCGCACCCCACTGCCATCTCGACTCCTAACCCTGTACCCATTACCCCGTAGGACACCAGCTTAGATTTCCCTCTGATAACGACCCAACTCCTGTCCGTACTAACAATCTCTCCCAAAAATCTTTTTCGTTTTCTATTACGATTGGCGTCACGGAACTTAATAAGTGTGATAGGGAAAACTTCACTTGTTTTTGACCCCACAGTGAGTTTGAGTGTGTGTTTTATATGTCCTAATTGGGTGAATCGAACGTTTTGTGGTTTGTGAACGAAGGAAATGCGAGGGTGGAATGAAAAAGTAGTTTAAGACATTCAACTGTTTGGAGCGAATGCGTTTTGCTCAAAAACTGAATAATATCATTATTAATAATAATGAAGGAATGATGGAAGGCAATGTATTGGTTATCAAAGATCCAGAAATTATATACGAGAAAAAATTTGTAATACAAAATGGTTAAATCTCTTTTTGTGGTGTCGAATTATTTTTACCTTTTGTGTAACATGGTATTGACATCCACAAGAAGTCATTGTCGGTGATCATTAAATTATGTACGATTACAGCAGTGCTACGGGTATGCTCATCAATCGCGTCAACTCGGATATCTGCTTTAGCCTGGAAAAGAAATGAATGCACTCTAACCGACACCTCCGATCTAAGGTAAGTATAAATGCTTAAATATACGGTGTGGAATATAAACGAATATTTTATAAATTTTAATTTTAGAAATTAATTTTATTATAATTGCATAATTTTTTTGGCTTCCCTGTGTAGATTTATTTTCTCTAAGCTTTTTCAGTCCCATGATGGGTGCAACATCAGGATGAAGTGCTACAATAATGTCTTCGTTTAATAGTTATATCTATATAGCGTAGCCTTTAATAAGCTCATTGGCCGCTATCCATTAAGGACCTCCTCTTCAAGTTTGATTGATAACGGCCAAGGGTCATTTAGTAACGACTACGCTGTGCAAATGTGCCTGTTAAACGAAGGCAATGATATAGCACTTCACCTCAGCGTAGTACGCTAAATGTTCAGAAAAAAATGAGTAAAATGACATAGAAATACCAAAAGCAGGATACGAAAGGTTGCAAATATATCTTTCATAGACAATCACTTCAACATTACCTTGGATCTTGGGGCAACTTCACTGGTATTGAATGTTTGCGAATGTCTTAGCATCCAGCCTAAATAAAAATATAAAGCTTAAGTTTTACATTAGTAACGGAAGCAATATTCTAGCAGGCAATGAATGCTCCCATGAAATGTGTATCGCAATGGAAACATAACTCTTAAATTGCACATTACAATATATAACATTGTACTAAATATATTTTTGTACGAATATTTTTTGCAAACATTTCCACAAAAAATTTTGCAGCCCATCTCCACTATCAATGTCTGTTAGGGATTCCGATGGTCCTTGTGCTTCGGCATCCAAAAATGACCCAAGCGGTTTATGGTAACTAAAGTATGAAAATAAAGACTTTGAGTAAATCTTTTCAAGGAAACGAGAAAATACAGCATCAATTGTTGTGCCACCCCATGTCGTCAATTGGAACGGATACTTCGCAAATTTAATGTTTCATGGAGAAAGTGAACTATTACTTTGAGTCATCTTTCGCGAAGTTAACGTCAAAATCATCGCTTAAAAGCAAAGGCAATTTGTTGAGATGTTTTTTAAGCAATAGTGGACTGTCGTTGGTTTACGGCAGCTAATGAAAATTCACAAAGTCCATAATATCATTCAATCTTTGATTGAGGGGAAGCGTAAATAGCAGCAACTTTTATATCAAGACCGTTATAGGTGACCCAATATGCAATGCCCATCACCATGCTTATCATCTATGTTCGAATTAGAAGCAGTTACGGTGACCATGCACCACAACGTTACATCCACACGGTCCGTAATCACATGTGCTGTTTCATGAGCAATTTGATAAATGGCATCGCCTCTTACCCTAATATTTATCCGTTTGTTCCGAACAATACAATTGAAATTTAGTTGGACAACATGATACTGTTGGCCGAAATTTGTTTCCAAAAATTGCATTCATCATAAACTGACCAAGTCAGCGACATCGTGCACATGAGTACGTAATCCCAATGGTAATTTAATGAATAAGCAGAAATTCCAATTATTTCACTAATGAAGTGCAGAAGTAAGAGTATTAGTGAACCCATCGCCAATATTGTGCTCAGATTGACTGCAGTTGAATCTTCATCCTCACTACGTGTGTTCGCCATGACGAAACTTCATTTTTTTCAGTGACACACACGACCAATGATTTTTAAAACCACGGAAGACACGTGCGAGTGGCCGAAGTGAAATATGGAGTGCAATGCGATGCAAGAGATAAAAAGGCGCGAGGCACGCGTTCGACCGACGCGGATTAGTGTACGAGAGGTTGACAGTCTATAGCTTGGTCTCGGTTTTTTCGTGTCGCACTCGGGGCATTCGTGTCGCGCTTGGGGCATTCGCTTTTGAAAGTTTACTCCTGAGCTACTTAAAATTGAGTCCCGTATGAAGTTCTCCCTTCAAAAAAAACCACGACGACCTCGGGCTTCCGCCTGAAATCAGATTGCACATTCCTCTTTACTACAGTTATAACATTATGTATTCGTCTGGGGATTCTGAATCTTAATCAACGCTAATTAATAAACCGACATTGCTAACCAAATACTAGGATATTATTATTTCTGATTTTTAAAAAGTTTCATGTGCATTGGTTCATATACCATAGTTGATTACGGTATAGTGTAATTTCAAGCGTCTCGGTTCTTTCACTTACAGGGCTCATTAAATTAAAATTTTTAATGAACAATAATTGATTCTCAAAATCCCCTTTTTTAATTTGAGAAATATGATATTTTTCAACGATTACGCTTTAGCTAAGCTTATATAAATTAAAAGCGACCGGATAATGAAAATGTGGAGAAAGTTTTTGGCTAATTGCCTCAAAACTTCCATTAATGCATCCGATTTAATTTCATACGGGGATCTCCCCATTAGAGTTGTAGTTTTTCAGAAGTATTTAAAATAAATACACGGAATATGAAATGACAATAGTAACTAGGTTATATAACTAGTTACTTAATTTTTGAAAAGTAGAAACATTTTCTTAATATTTTAGGCAAAAAATTCCATTGCGCTTTAACTGGTTTAGTTCTTACTAATAAAAAGAGAAGGCTGAGGGAGGATATGTAAGACGCCGCTTCATTCGGAGTAAAAGCCCATTATGCACGTTCAATTTAATGTACCCCAGCTTCAAATACTACTCAATACGAGAGGCTATAAACTCAACGAGTCAAAAACTGCTGGGCGCCGGAGCCATTGAATGACTCTTTCAACCACAACCGACCGCTTTTACTGGAGATTCGAACGCCATACGAACAACTTCTTCGGGAGGCGCTTGACTGACGGACAGGCTGAAGTGAATACGCCTTCGGGGCTGTAAATAACATGCGCTTTCATTCTGGTTTGGGCTCTCGTGGAAGTTGTGAGCTCCGACTTTCGGGTCGGCCGGTTCACCGCGATAGTGTTCCAGTGAGGATGGGCCTCGTCGCGTGGTGAATGATGATATTTTGATATTGGCAACATGTAAATTAATTCAACGAATTCCTTTGAATAATCACTCGGTGTAGTCCATTATGCAGTGCAGTGGTCTCAGGTCAACAAATGAGTATGCTGCAGAGACGGGATGTGATTGCTATTTTGGAACTATTTTTGCGTGTGAACGTGTCTTACTGATCCTTTCAAATTGACATTAAGACGGTCCGGATATTTTACATGGAATGCCATCTTAGTGAAGTAATTGAGTGCAGTGAGTAAAAGAGTGTAATATAGACTAAAAAGCATTAGAAATAGACAGGTCTAGCCTAGACCCTGCCTACATTCGTGTTTGTTACGAGTACTGTTGAGAGATTCATATTCGCCGGATTCGCAGAGTTTCGGACAGTCACGCATCAGCCACAACGGAAGGATTTGCACCTTGCATTGGATTTCAGCTCGTATGTACTGCAATTTTTATTAACTTCATAGTAGTTTACTGGTGTTGGAATAACTGCTGTTAATTTGTGTCATTTTTAAGATAGCTCTAAGTTACAAAACATTAACCTATATTTAAGAAAAAATTTCTGGACAACTGAATTTTCAACGTTGAATTACAGGTCTCTCAAGTATTAAGTGAATCACACGGGGTTAACGTTGTTATGCGTGGTTGATTGGTGGGAATGGTGCGGTCGGGTGACATGCAGTCCGTGGTGTAACGGGGTGGAATAACGAATCCGTCGGAACCCTCGATTCACCTTCCTCGCCATCGGACGCATCCTTCGTCAGACGGGCATCGGTGTAGATCGCATTGGAAATGGAAAGGTTTTCCTAACTAGAAGCACGTCGTGTTGCCATTAAAGTGGAAAGCCGGCTGCGCGAGTTTTTTAGTCATTCTTTAAAACTCCATTACCAACTTTTGCTCTTTCCACGTAGATTAATTGGTATGAAATCACTGCATCGTCCAGTTTCAGGCATACGTTCCGATTTCAACAATTTTGAGTCCATTTTAATCGTGCAACCCTAATGCTCACTTTGAATTCTATCTCCACTGGCAGTGTTTTCATCTAGCTGACAGTACTTAAAGTTTATATTCAAAACTAACTTGTCCATTTTAACAAATTTGTCTTGGGAGATAGAGTTTTTAAAACTTGGTAGGACCGTAAAATGTTAAACAAAGGGTATCTTTCGGTATCTTTTTGACATGTATATAGGAAAATATAAGTCCATTACTTAATTGATCTTCATTGGGCGGGGAGTGCTTCCGGCCAGGGTGATCCGCACTCCGTGCGCTCGGCGCGAGGGTGTGGCGGCTTCCTTAGTGCCCTCCCCTCGAAAGGCGCGGAGCGTTCGGCGGGAGAGGAGGGGAGTGATGGAGGGGTGGCGCCTCGCTGCTTTTATAGAGGAACACTCTCGCGCCGAGTTTAGACATTTTTACCAACAGTTATCCAAAAACCGGATGTCAAGCGTAAAGTGAAAGCGTGATGGGCGTTGTATCTGNCCCCCCCTCTTTCAGCGCCTATTTTGGGTCATCCAGCACTACAGGGAATGTGACACCCACAACTCTTAAGGGCCCGCATCGACACCCCTGCTCAAAGGAGTGCTACCTAACCTACTGCGCCTTGCTACCTACAATTCAAATGGCTGACGTGAAAAATTAAAACTAGATTTTCGGGTGATTTCATTCTGCATATGCCTCACGAATCCTTCTATTCCACCCAAAAATCTTCATTCACATCCATTGCCATGATGCTTCACCAACTCAATCTCTGGTCGAACTTGCTTTTGTCAGATTGCTGCGTCTTTTCCGACTTATTTCTCACCTTTCCCCACGATATTCCCTCTTAAGTCGCCAAACCTAATCTTTCCCCGGTCTCCTAAGTTCGGAAGGTGCTAACTGAACTTGACCTCTTCCATACAGAGAGTCAGTCAAGCCTCATCCCCAACAGCATATTTTCTTTCGATTTCACTCTCAAGGTATTATACTAGGTATAACTTTCTTGCATCTCATTATTTTTCTAAAACATAAGAGCTAAATCTTTAATTAGGCCGTGATATTGGCCATGGTTACACTGGACGTGAATCCGACCGGATTGCTATAGCAAATTAACCCGAATTAAGGGTTGACTGGATTGGATATCACCTGTCATATCCAACTAAATAATGGGAAATGAATCTTTGATTCATTTCCCATTATTTAGTTGGATATTTGATTTGATTGAATAATGGGAAATGAATGATGTTTACCACCGGTTTTTTTTAAATTATCAATTGTATCATTCAATCAATCATTCATCAATCCTATCATTTTCCACGCATATTATGAAATAGATACTGTTGTAATCGCGTGGTATAAAATAGCAACTGTAATCTCTTTTCTATGAAGAATTATATTTATTTAAATCTTAATTTAAATAACCATATTCAGCGCAGCTTTGATTAAAAGTACTGAGGTAATCGAATATAGCTTTCTTCAAGACCCTGGTTGTTGAAACTGACATTTCCCAAGCGATTGCTAGTTTTCACTTACTATATGATTCCCAAATTATCTCGATTCCTTTTCTGGGCTCGGAATATATATCATAGGGATCTAGTTACTTTTTCATAAGGAGAATTAAAACCCAATGGTTAATTTAAAATGTTTGGTGTCAGCTGAACATCTCTTGATCGAGTTATGGAAAAAATTATTATGTGCTAAGTGCTGCTGAAATAAATATTCCCATACTCATTTTAAAAACTCTTTCCAATGCGTTTTTCGTACAATTCTCACTCCTTTGTGTCAATACAAATGGCATCCACAGTAGAGATAGGGTAAATAAATTTTTGCTCTTTCGTTTTAAATTCCATGCTCGTCTATCTGTAGTAAATCACATGTTGCGCTGGGGAAATCTTTCTCATAACCTCATTCTGTTTGTAAACACGTGAATAGAAATTCTTTGTTGATGATCCATACGCTACGTGTATAATCATCACAGTCTTTCAGTCCTTTTGATTGGTAGGCTGCGGCCTCCTCCATTCTTCCCTATACCATGTGTCAATTTCCTCTCTCCACAGTGGGTCTACCTTGTTACATACCTCTAAACTTGTACTACACATGTACCTGTGGGACTTTCCGTTTTTTCTTGCTTCGTGTTCCTGACGAATCCATTATTGCCCATGGCATGACCAAACCATCTAGCCCATTCCGAGCATCATCGAATCATAATAATAGAGAAAAATGAGCCGACTGGGCAGAAACGTGTTGTAATAACATTTTAATTAATATTTGGAGAATTTCTGATGCGATTGATTCCTCGATCCTATTTTTTTTACATTGAAAAAAGGGCGTCGGGTCAGGTCGAGGTGGTTAACAGGAATATTTAATTTCAAACCACTGGTAGAATTTAATGCATCACTGAAACAAAAATTCGTAGGAAAATATGTATTGAAATAAGTAATCTGGGATCACTAGGGAAAAATAATATAAGTATGGCATATTTGCCCCGCCAATTTACCCGGATCAAAAATATCGACCGATTAAATACGTACACGATGATGTGTAAAAATAGTATCGCGGCCTCCTCCAATCCCCTCGCCGGTGGATCTCGCCATTCCGTGTCCTGGTCCCTTCTAGTACCTGCAATATTTTCTTCCACTAAACTATAGAAAGAAAACGATTCTGAGTAATATGAACCCCTCTGGTAAAGAATTTGTCCTTAAGCTGCCGAAGGAAAACTGGTTTTTCCTTCTGTCACTGCTCATACAATCAACTCGTAAGAAGATAAAAAATTGTTTCTTAAAGCTGTATGGTGAGATTAAATTTAAAATTCTTTATTGACACATGTATCTAATCTAATACTGATGGAGGAATATCCCTCTATTGAAAAATATCGAACATTAAACTTTCCATTGCATTTTTACAGTATTACGACCATTCAAATTTTATTTCTCTTCATTGGCTTTACCACCAAACAATAAGAAATACGTTGGATTTTAAGAAAGTTTAAATAAATAATCCATGGTGAATTTAACTGCCAGAAGATACCTTTATGTTTAATCTTTTAAAAAATAATCTGCTGTAAGTGATATAATCAAATGTCAGTTGAAGTTTTAATAAGAGATATATCTTATACCATATCGTATGTAGCGGATACAAGGAGAAAACAGTCTTGATGAATCATGGGGTAGGGCTGCATATCAAAAGGCATTTTTAAATATTATCGTCTCAGCTGTGAGGCTATAAAAGATAATTCTACAAATTATGAAATGGAATATTTCCCAGGGCCAGTGGAACCATAAACGGGGGGAAAGGGGGAGATTTATCCCCAATAGAAGGACTGGGGAGCAAAGTTAAGTTTTTCCCCCATATGACAGTCGCTATAGATTGCACTATTCACACTCGCTATAGATTGCACTAAAAAGAAAATTCATTCGTTTGATGCTTACGGGAAAACCAATATGAACGAATGCATTACTTTGTCCTCGAAAAGATTCACACACTAGGCGGTATATCAGCATTCATGCAAAATTAATAGTGTTCATTCATTATAGTGACCGGGTTTTGAAAAGTTTTCCCTGCAATTCTTAGACACTTGTCCACTTTTTATAACGCTCAGTGTTGTTTTGTGTGTTCATGGAGTCACTTACTGCCGTCCCATCAACAGAAATATAGTGATAAGGAAATGCCTGCTTATTCCATTAAACGACATTTATAATAAGGAACTGAATTTCTTTTAAACAAAGTTATATACTTCTTTCACTCGAGGGTATTGTGCTATAATTGATAGATACTTTTTTCCACGAGAAAATGATTTGCGAGGTACAATTAGCCTTGGAAATTTGGGATAACTTCCAGTAATACGTCCGTATCATTACTTAAAATAGTGGAAAAGGTTTTGCCGTGAACTGGGCTCTCAATGCTATGAGGGGCTTAAGTAATGAAAACTGTGTGCAACGGCTTTCGAACACGAGTGAGACAAGTTCAGCAACCTACAAATTATATTCAATGCATAAACCACATACTAAAATTGGTCTTCCTTTGCTATTGCTGTGAATTCTGCGGAAACCACATGATACTAAAGAGTGATTCAATATGAGCAATAACCAATTGAAAGGCATGTAGGAAGTAGAAGTCAAATGAAATCATAACCCGATTCTTCATTGTAGAGAAAATATATCTCCTAGGAATATGCAAAGCATTTCTGTAACTCATTCTCGTAACACGAATAGTTTATTTCGGGGCCACCAGAGCATATTTAAAGCATAAATGCATATAGTACTAGAAATAAATGAAGAAATTGAATGCCATTAACAACCACTAAAAATCACCAACAAAAACGAAAAAAAATCTACCGAGCTAGAAAATTTACTTCTAAAACCTGTACTTTAATGATAATATACTGGTTAAGTTAGGTTTCTAATGCACATGCGACATGAACTCCATATTAACCCTTTCATCATATATGCATATTTTCCGCCACCCTTCATTTCTTCCAACATGGCTAATCTTAATTCCTCCCTCTATTCCTCGCTTGCCCAACACTCCACCCCATATCACATAACAATCCATCGCCACTCAGCACGCCCTGCATACAATTTTCCTGTCTTCTTAGGATTTCTCACAGTAGCCTCCTCTCCTACCACTCCCAAAACTTCTTCGCTCGTTTTTCTTTCTGTCCACTCTACCTCTTCCTTTTTACTCAACACCTCAAAAGCCTCGAGCCTACGCTTTTTCATTTTGCCTTAACGAACAAGTTTCCGAGCCATACAAAGTCACACCCCATATCAACGTGTTCACCAGTATTTTCTTTGCATCATTGCCTAAAGTCATTGCCATCAATTCTCACCTCCTCGTAAAACTAATACAATTCTTCTAATATTCCTACCACATTCCTCACAATCTGCCAATACACTGCCTAAATAGCTCAAATGCCGTACCTGCTCAATTTTAGGCCCCCCAACTTAAATATTTAACTTAGGCTTTCTATATCTCGGGAACGTCATTACCCTCTTTTTTTCTAATTTATTTTCGTTGAATATCTATTACACTGGCTCTCTAGTGAAATTAGCAGTGACTGCAACTCTTGGCATATTTGATAACAAAGCTTGATCGTCCGCAAATCTGACTGACTATATCAGTTACCCACTTACTTTCACTCCTACCTCTAGCCTGCCCCACACCTCCCTTATCATTTCCTCCACATATACATTGAAAGGCACCAGTGATAACGGACAACCTTGTCTTACCCTCCAGTCTACTACTGACCACTCAGTTTCTCCATCCGCTACCCTCTGCAGTCCGATACATGTACAGGTTTACGCATGCCTCCTATCCCTCCAATCTACTTCAATCTCATTCAATTCCTTCAATAGTTGTTCCCAATTTACCCAATCACACGCATTTTGGATATCTACGAAGCAGACCAATGTATCTAGGTTATACTCGATATATCTTTCTATCAATGACGTCATTACTGCTATGGCGTCACGTGTGCCTCTACCTTTCGTAAGCCCAAACTGTTACTCTCCAAAGTAATCGTCTGATTCTTCTCCATCCTCTTATTAATTAACCTGAGAGCTACATTTGTTTGCGATGTCAAAATAATTTTATATTTTTCTCCACATATTGCTACTTTTCCTTTTTTTGGAATGGGAATTAATACTTATCTAACAAAGTCTTCTGATCACGTTTCACCATCATAAACGGTGCGAATAGCCCCATGAAAACTCCTTCTTCCATGTATACATTTACTCTTTAGTAATTCTACAGGGATATTGTCTACCCCGAAAACCTTGCTTGATTCGATTTCCTTTAATGCCTTTTCTATTTTGCTACTTAGCATCCCTTGGACTAATCTTTTATCTTCCACAAAATGCTCTCCGTGTCCAAGCTCACTGGCGTTATATCTTAACCGTACAGTTCTTCAATGTATTATTTCCATCTTGCTTAAATCTCTTCTGCTTCTATTAGTAAATCTCCTGATTTATCTTCAATAGTGTCCAAAGCTTTTCCTTTCTTACCTCTTGGCAGTACTTTCACTTTCCTGTAGAGCGCACGCATTTTTACCCTGTCTCTGTAAACTATTGACGTCGTCGCATTGCTCTTTCCACCACATTTTTTTGCTTTATTGTTTCTCACCTTCTTCAACTATTCATGTAGTCCTTCTCCTAACGCTGTGTTTACTTTCTTCCATTTCCTTCTCTCGTCCATCTTCCTAATTTATCTTCTTTAACTCCTTGTTTTTTTTCCCCTTTTCTATTTACCATCCCCAAGGTTTTGCTGGTAACTTCCGTTATCCCTTCTTTTAAACTGCGGGAAATGCCGCGACAGTAACTTTAACGGAGTCACCCGCTGATG
>LYUA01001925.1:79985-93190 GCA_002093875.1 Calopteryx splendens | reverse complement strand
TTTATCACATGGTATTTTACTCTTTTAAAAAGGCCGGAAAATGGAATCTTGTGAACTCGCTTCCCACAACAACAGAGGTTCTACTGCATAGGTCCGGATTCTTTGCTGTGGTAGGGATTGTGAGGTTTAAGGCAAGGATTTTTTCTCTGTTGATCCTCGATGAACCTATGCAAATCACTCATATCACCCACATGACGTGCATATGTTAAATATAATATATTGTGAAAAAATCATTCATATTTAGTATGACCATTGTGAAAGAAATATATGAAGACCAATTTCTTTATTTATCAAAACCATCACTATTGGAAATATCACCCTATTTGAGAAAGTAGACACACAGATAAATAAACAATAATTTTGCAAGATATGCGAGGTAGATCTTCCAGTTGCATTACATTTGTAGCCGTAAATTTAATTTTTGTACTCTAAAAACCAACCATTAAGTCAAAGGTTGCTACGAATTTCAGTTATGTTTCGATCATACGTTTACTAAATGTGGTTGGTGGTGATTAAACAATTCTATTCAAATGAACGCAAAATTAGCGGTTATACTTACACACGTCTTGTAAAACACTTTTAAATTATGTCAGCTTTGATCAGGGCCATTGACTCTAGTAATGTATCACAAACAAAGGTACTGACTATGGAAGTAAACGACTTAAACCTCAATCTAAATCCAAGTATATAATCTACAATTAAGCAGCTAAAGATACCGTTTCGGGTCAACCACATGTCCAAATTGCTGCTTCATAGGCAGTGAGAAACACTTCATATTTGCATTCTTACTTATGAAAAATCGATTAAACCTATTCTTCAAACGTTAAGCAACTATTAAGATAACAGAGTTTTGTCAGTTAATAACCATGAAAACTCAGCTGCCTGTTTATTGCCACCGTGAAAAACTCCACCCGCATGACTCCTTGCATACGCCATTCCTATTCGTCCTGCTCACCGTTGCCGCGTTCGCTAGTTTGGACCTGCCTGATTGGCGGCCGTGGTTTATACAGTCACTAAACTCTCTAAGGATTTTTTTCTAACGCGCTATACTCTCAATTGCGTACAGACACATTCATCTGTGAAACCTTTTTTTTGTCAAATAGATATTTTTTTCTCCCTCTCGCCCGCCAAAATGTATTTTTCATTGTCACAGCAGCCATAAGTTCTCTCAGGAGAACTAATTAATAAACTTGGAGCAATATTTTTTTAGAATCCGTGATAAAGGTATGTTAAAAAATTATATTGCTGTGTTTCATAAACCAATCACTTTCTCATTACTCAGAGGCGTATGCATTGAATAAAGATTCCATTTTTATGAAATGGAATTCCCACATTTCCCCTTCGGTCTCCAATCTCTCCCGTTCCTTCTGGAATGATTATCTATCCCATAATCCCTCTTGCACTCCAACCCCTTACCCGAAACACTATTCCAGGAGATCAACGGGGCTCGTTCCAAAATGTGTAGACGAAATCCTCGGTCATCCTACCATAACGCTGGGAACCATTCCATACTGACGAATGCCGTTCGTTTTGCGGCGTTAACAGGGGGAGGCCATAATCCTCCCGGGGAATGGAAGTCCATGGAGCAGATAATCCTTCAGAGGAAACAAAATACTGAGGTTTTTTCGAGGAAGAGGCAAAGGGGAAGGGGCTAGTGGGAGGGGAGGGTCTTTTGGGAAGAGGATGGATGTTAAGGCTCGCTGGAGCGGGAAGGACTCCAAAGTAAGGGTGGGAAATGATGGGAGGAGATGAAAAAATGGAAATGCAAGTTTAAAAAAATCTAACCCTTAAATTATCAGAATGAAATATCTTGCTTATCTGAGCAATATTTCACGTATTTCGGTTTGTTGCGAGTTGGAGCATTGGACAGCAGAGGTCCTGAGAGTTAAGCTGGAATTTTCCGATTATTCTTTTTTTAATTGAGGACCGAAATCAGTCAATAGATGTTCCGTTATACATTCCCACGAGACCGCTGAGGGAGCTTTTTCATGTTTGAATGATTGAGATGGATTGTTATCGAAGAAGGATATATTTGAACGCCTCTTTCACAACTTTCTATCACTTTGACATCCAAAAATATACATAGCCTCTGGATTTGTGATGCATAAATGTATGACGGTATTCATCGTCGCTAGATATTGAATCGGAGCTGGAAATGTGTGAGTTAAATCATGTTTTTCAAGAGAACTGAAATTTCTAAACTTGTTCGTCTTCTACCGTTGGAAGCATTACATCTCAATTGTAAGGTGGCCGAGGTAGTTCTTTAAGCTGGTGCCTCAGCAGGCGACGGGCCGTGATGGTCTCAGCAAAAGAAGAAATTATTACAACTGACTCCTCATTGCAAACGGGAGAAGATGAAAAAGGAAAATTTGTCAAAATATATCAAACCAGAATAGGACTTGAACGCCAACATTTGGGGAAGTTGGGTAACTGGTCAAGAATCAATATGCCCGACTTAGTAAAAGATCGAGGAGGGGAAAGAGCATTAAGAAAAAAGTGATAATGTATATCAAAATAAAAATTGATAAAATGAGAATTATAGCTTCAGATCATTGTACAAACAATGAAATTTTTTAGTAATTGCTATTTGTGGGTCACAAGGTTATCTTGACCATTTTTTAAGGATAAAGATTTTGTGAATCATGTAGCTCGTTAAAATTAATATAAAGCTACTAATGAAACTTTAAGAGACACGTATTAAATTATTTTTGTCTTTTGATTAGAGACAATCAGGAATCAAGGAAGAATTGTTCCTTAAAATTCCTTCTGGTTTCCTTCGTTAGATTTATAAATTAATCATCAGTTATAAGACTGGTATTCATTTTATGCATAAAGAAAATAATCATTTGTATTTATTTTATTCAGCCAAATATAAAGAAAACTATAGTACAATATCATTTAAAGGGTACTATACTGTAGTCACAGAAAAAAGCATGTCTGCAGATAACGTTAGCAGATCCAAGGCATTAAAAATGGGATTAGGAAATATTATAAGTAACATATTACATTACCTATAGTTAATCTATACTATCTCTTCCTGTAGCATTTCATATTGTTAGGAAATAGCTCATAAATTTTTCCAGGCAGAACATTGAATTCTATTAATATCTCTATTTAAAAAAGAGTACTTTGTAACATCACGCTTCTGAGTTAGCAACTTCATATTCCAATTATGGTCACCTCTACCAAAGTAACAGCCGCATTGGGTTTTCATTTTAAAATCTGAATGTGTAAGCTTTCCCATATGCATCTAAAGATATAGCATAACCGGGTTCAGTTATAGTTAAAATGATAATATCAAGTTCAAGTTAAATTTATCTATTAAATATTTTTGTTAAAAAAAAGTTTTCATAAGGATATTAACTTCCATTCAAGTTTGGTTTTTTATAACACTGTGAAGTCCTTAAATACTCATTTGCTGATTGAACGCGTGGGACATATTCATTGTAAAAAAAAGTGTATCATGAAGACCTATAAATGAAACATTTTTCAATACGACAACCAATATGCATTTATATCCTTGGTAAATGCTTAAATTTGCATATAAAATTTACTCTTTAAGCCACAAAGTAAGGCACGGGGTGACTCCAAACCAGGCAATCACAGTCAAAATTATACGTTTTTATAACTTTATATGGTTAAAAGTTAGCATTCGTATAGTGTAAGTGACAGGGGGAGAGGGTCTGAAATTCAAGCGATTGAAGTGAATTCTACCAACATTTTTACATGCACTAAACTAAATATGAATAGAATCCTCTTCCACGTATGAGGTGAGCTTCCATTTGGGGCTGCAATTAAGTAAGATAAAACGGAGAACAGTAATTACGCATTTTACCGTAAAATATTGTAACTTGAGTGCTGTCTTTGGCAACGACTCTGACCTTTTGTCGTTGGCGACAAAATAGCATTTTCAACCTGTCTGTTGTAAAGGTTATCACTCTAATCTTATTTTTATGATCTCTCCCACCTTAGTAAGACGGGGTTAATAATTCATTTTTCAAACCTCCAGAAAAGAACAGTTTGTAATTTGCGTGAGAGCTTGAACCAAAAATAAGACATTCGGTGCGTGAGGGATTTACGACCTAATTTTTCTAATTATCTAGTAGGGCTACTTAGTTTATCATAACATTGTTTTAAAAAATTTAGTTCATCCGAGCTGGACGTGAACCTATTTGGCAATCAAACCCACTTTCAATAGTATATACACTAGGCGAATGCTTTAAATAAGGCTTTACTAGTGAAAAATGGAATCAATCTCTATCCTCTCATCACATTTCCCCAGTTCTATTTTAGTGAATTCTAATTTTCTGCTAGCTTTTCCGCGAATTCTCGGATTATGTTTCCTTAAGCGAGGTTTTGAGTTAGAGTAACACCCAAGTATTGTATATAGATCATTTTCTCCGGAGCTCAAAATATTAGGCACTTGCAAAATGTGCAAACTGGTTATCACAATATCTGCCTATTATGAGACAATATTGATTTTTCAATCAATAAATCCTAGGCATCGAAATAATTCATTATGGAATTAACAATTATATTTCCCAGTACCTTAAATGAAATGGAAGTGAAGGAGATATATTAATTTCAATCTACTCTCGAAGCTCGAATAGGGCGCGTCCTTGTTTTAATTTTCCCTATAGTAAGGTTATAAAGGTGTGTGACAACCGGTCCAATATTTTTCATTTAAGAATTATTTTTCGATATTCATCTACTTTCTATCCTCGATCCCTTTAAATAGAGTCTTGATATAATCGAAAATATACGAGCATTCTCAAGGATTTCGGCGATAGTACTAGGATCCATGTGGAAGATGGGGAGGGTAGAATAGCTAGGGTGTCTACACGTGTGCACGGTCAGGGATGGTGTGGCGGGTGTTTGCGTGTCGCTACTGATGTTGCGAAGTTAAAGAATTGAGACAGCACGGTGTGGCAACTGCGTGTGGGGGGGGAGGGGGTGGAAATAGCTTTGGAGGCCAGAACAAACGCATTTATCAAGAGGGGAAACCGATGATTGATTACGGTGGGTTTCCTGGTCAGTGCATGACAGAGGGGGTGCAATACGTACCAATTTATTTGGCTGTCCATGAAATGGCGGGAATGCTGGCACTTGAATTTTCATTTTTATCCCCGGCGACTGGCGTTTGAATCGTCGAATTTCAGCAGCCGGTTTTGAAAGATTGGCTCATGGGATATGTACAATTTGTGTTCACACGATGCAGACCCCATTATGGATTGACAGTATGCGAAATAGATTTAACAAATACTGCTACTGGGAGACTGAGTAATTCATTGTCCAGTTATTTTCTAAATGAAGTTACCGGTAATGATGGAAAGTAGTTCGTAAGTAAGTAATAAAGTAGTTCGACTCTTTATTTTGGAAAAATACATTTTTTTAATCCATTTAGTACCATCATGAATTTGACTACTAAGAGCCTAAGAAGAATATTTAAATGAAATGCCTTAAGTTTTTCATTAATTCATAGTTTAATTGATATACATAATCATAAATTAGTTCAAATCTCCTTATATTATTTTAATCATAATTTCATCAAATTGGTATCTTACAGAATTAAGCTGTGACATTTTTATTTATCTACGTAAGATGTTCACACAATTCACACAAATTTGAATGCCAAAACCCAAACAAAAGTGTGTTCTCGGAGGGAGTAACAGACCCAATTATATTAATTCTTATACATTCATTTGAAAATTTTCACCTGTCAATGAGTAAAATTGAGGGTCATTCGAAAGTGTGTTCCATATTGACTATGTGGAATATGTAAAGCCAAGGAATTAATCGAAACTCACTGAACTATTTAATCGGAGTTTGACTAATGAGTTCCTTTTTTAAAGCGAGGTACCTCCTCTTTCACAAAACGCCATGCTTCAAATACCCCCATATATACTTATTCTAACGGAATTTAATGGATTGCCTATTCAGAAGATACATTTTTAAACTCATAGAATAACATCTCTCTTTTCCACGATTGATATTTTCTATGGCCAAACCTTTTTACAATTTGATGAAACCATAATATCTTTTGATATGATTATGTCTTGTTTTAAACACTGGTGAAATATATGATAGAAAAGTGACAAATTACGAAATAGGAAAAATATCATCCTAGGAAGAAGTCACTATAATCCTTAACTCATTTTACATCTATAATGCGTAGTTAATGGACGTTAATGATGAATTAGATTTAAGAACTGAGTTATTAGTTTAGTTAAATGAAATATCCATATCTTTCCCTTTTAAAAATAATTTTCGGGTTCCTTACTTACAAATTACAATTCATAATTCACTCGTATAATACAAGAGTTTTTCTATGTGAAACTTGCAACGTAACATATAAAATTAGATTACTTAAAAAAATGAAACCCTGGTAAATATTTCAGTAAGCAAATGATGAATATTGTTTTTGATAAAGAGGGAATTGGCTGCTGCTACGCATGTGCTCCACAGACAGAAAATCAATTTATTTTCGTGCTTGCTTGGTCCAGAGAGGGGTGGTGATTGGTTTATGACTCAAGGTATGTTTATGAGTTGGAGGGCGATTTTCATAATTCAGTCCATAATTCAATGAGAAATTAATAATGCAATGGAAAAAGCATCTCTTTAGAGTAGTAAACTGCAAATAAAGGTGGTGCAGAATTTTCCATTGCATCCAATTTGGTGACCGATTACCCCAATTTACGCAGAAACGTCAAATCCCAAAGCGTAGGTGTTACCCAATTTGTGGACTCAGCAAAATCCGCGGGGCCTCCTAATTCATATACGGATTAGTGAGATTAACTGGAAAATCTCTGAAATTAGCAACTTAGTAATTGCTCTCTAACACTTGATTTCTATACAAATTTATTTACCTCATTGTATGACATGAAATTGAGACATAATTCACCTATTGAAAATCAGTTCTAGGATAGTTCTAATGCGATAAAAAGGGCAAAAAAATTCTGCAGTTGAAAACTGATTCATTCAGTTTCATGAGAGGCCTGTCGTGTGTATAAATTGTCGTATCGATAATTGGAAAGTCAGTAGTCTATCATTTATAATCGGCCCACAAAACTGTCGGAACCACTATTCGTCTCGTGTCGAATTTCATTAGGTGTCATCAAGGTGAGAGGCAGGATGAAATAATAATTGATCTTTTATAAAATCCATTACGGATTTTATTAGAGTTATTTATATCATGAATTGTATTCCCTTTTATAAATTTCTTCCTTACTACCCTCACTTTTTCATATTTTTTCGTACCTGAAATTGTTTCACACAAGTTATTCTGTTTCTGAGGCTTCTAGTAATTCTTGTATTTATAGTCTTTTCCCGATCCCATGAATAAGGTGCTCTACTTCTTCCTCACAAATCATTTTATTTTTTCTTCTATATCTCTTTGGTGGTGCGTCCCTCATCCATTCAGTCAGCATGAAGAAACAAACCTAACACACTTCTTCCATGCGCTTCTTTTACTGGTGCATCAAATCCACGCTTTTTAGTAAAAACCTTATTCCTCACCCAATCTCTCCAATGTTTACCAAAAACACTGCTTAAACACTAAATTGCTGAATCCAGGATATTTGTGAATTATAGAGGGTCTTAGAAAGTATTCGGGCATTGATCGCTGCAAGATCTAGCATAGGTATTGTAAAAGGTATCTGCAAGCCATCGTCGGGATGCGGCCTTTACTCAGTACTCCCCTGCCATCTGATCAATTACATCTACTCCAGATATAGTTTCATTGCAGAATACCACGGCGTTTGGTTTCATCTTATGACCTAAGTCCAGCTATGCCTCATAATGCATTGCGCTCAATAAAAAATATATTCTTATTCGATTTCCCTGGTATAATGAAACATCTCCGTTTTTCAATACGTGTGTGCTGTATAAAGACTCACGTGATTTCTTCACGTCACAGCTCACCTCTCGCCTTGCGCGTAAGACCCATGATAGTTTTATTTCTTTTAAAGCTCCTCAGCCGGCAGATGTAAAGAAACTGTCACCAGTTACGTTACATCCCTTGTTCAGAATTGTTGCATAACTTTAATCACTGGATAATTACCCAGACATTGACTATCAGGACGGGCTCTATCTTTCTCAATATAGGTACATGAATTAAGTATTTTGTGTCGCTAACTTAGATTAGCAATTTAATAAAAACTAAAATAAAAATCAACAGCCATCCAATACTTTTGCCCTTACCTGTCCGGTTGACATGAACTGAATAAAATTATACCTGCGTTGGTGGAAGAGAGTTGTTCATCAATGGTAATATTTGGTCCAGCTTTTTAACAACATTGACACTTCGAAATGATGATATTCCATGTTTCAGAGGAGAAGGAAATATTTTACTATTTCAATCTTTCTATTTATTTTTCTTTCTACTTTCAATTTCTCTATTAGATTTATCATCAAATATAAGGTATCTAATAATTTCTTTCAATCGGGTTCTTTACATTCTCCTCTTGACGAATGATATTCCCTATTTATCGGACCACAGAAAGTCGAGTTTGATTCCCCGGTAGTCCCATGGACGTATAGAATGGCTATGAATGCTAGAAGTTCTGAATTATCCAAGGATCATAGTTCAGTTCCCGGTCGCTTTTGTGCCTCCTTCAATGCACAAAGTTAATTATGTTTAAGGATATCATCGTCGAACATTAAAAACCAGAAGCTAGCAATACTATCTTCAGTGATGATCAGAGTAACTTTAAGCGAATGATCGCATATGTATCTTCAGTGATGTTGCGTTTTGAAAATGATGGTGGACCCGGATCTTCCCTCAGCATTATTTGTTGGCCCCTTCATCAAGCAGACGTATTTCCTGTCTCTAATACTTCTAACTGCGTACCATCAGTAGAGACAAGCTTCTCACCTGTGGCCATTATTGACCGCTATCATCCTCCAAAAACTCGTGCTCGAGATGCTGAAACTCGAGAAGTCGTAGCAGGTGAAGTAGTCAGATCTTCAGTACCTGTATCACCACCTTCGACATTGTGATCCTCGTTTTCGACTTGCCAACGACGATCGAAGAATGGAAACTCCTCAGCAGGTGCGGCAGCATTTTCATTCCCTTACCTTACTCGAGGGTAATACCATCTAGAAGGTAAAAGGAACGAGTAGAATTTAGTAACGTTGTATGGTGAAGTAAAAACTCTCAAGTTTCAAGTCAACAAGAAAAAATCACTGAAAACCTCAACTCACGTCTTAGCCATTTATGGTATCAATATCAGTATCATTATAGTTCATGCCATCGGACTCGGATGAGCTGTTACACACAGTGCGTTGATACTCTTCATTACTGGAATCATTTATGTCTTTACCATCGTATATGTCTGACTAATCCTCTTTAAGTTTTCGAGCTCCTGAAGTGATCTTCACTTGGCAACCCTCTCTTTCTTAGTGTAGCAAATGGTCCGTACATCCCCTTATAGGTATTAAATCACATTTCTTGTCACATATTTGTCTAATATTATCCACCGAACTCTTTTAGTCAACAGTGTATCGAAAACATTCCCTGGTGTCAACTAATACAGGATGAATAGACGATTCCTTCATTTCCTCTCGAAGTTGAGTGTTTTGAATGAAGTATTGAGGTAAGGAGAAGAAATAGTACAATGGAATAATTACACGTGTATAATAATTGGAGCCTGTTTTTTAATCGGAAAATATCAACTTACATTATTTTTCGATTTTGTACGAGAAGTTATATTTTTTTAATTCTACCCAAAACAGCTGATGTAAAAGTTTCCGTAGTTTTTAAGTTTATTTAAATGCCTTTTTTCCCCTAGACGCAGCTTGAAGAGGCGTATTATTTGGTCTTTGAAAATGTTAAATGTTTTTAAACTTTTGTTTATTCAATATTGGATAACTAGCATTTAGTTATTTTCCATCTGTATGTCTGCATTTTTAAAAATATTTCAGCCAAATAATTTTCGATAAAGATATTCTTCTATTTTTTTAATTTTGAGCATGGATGATAATTTCTTAGATTTTTAGAGTTCCATAAAACAAAATTTTCATGTTTATTTCCCTTGAGAAGACACATACTTTGAAACTAATTATAAGCCTATTCTGAATGAAATTATTCTTAACTGAAAAAAATATTCACATAAATATCTTTATACCCGCTCCCAGTATGTATGATCAATGACGCACTTTTTATCTACAAGCCTACGCTTATGACACTGCTGTTATTATTATTCAAATTTGACTCTTAAATTCACTTCAGGAAAATATTTTATGATCGTAATTTTATGACAAATTAAATATGCATTTATCAGATGAAGGTTACCATTTTTTGTGTTGAAAATGATTTATGTTCCCTACCGAATCGATACGTTCCAAGAGTTTCGATGATAAATTGTCAGGTAACACCCCAAAAATGGCTAAAAAGAGGGGAAATGTGGATACTCAATCGGATATATTTTGGTTGTAACCAGGTTAAGGATTCGTAGAAGCATTATTTTCTAATTCATAGGCAAAGTTCTTGAATGAGACTCATTCAGAATTTTTATGAGAGGAAAGCTTCGAACAGTTAGATCATTATAGTTGGTAACCATTAATTAGGATGGGATACAGGAAATCATTATGGAGTTTTCAATGATTTCAACGTTGATATCTGATTTTCTGTCAAATTACTGACTTTGTCATTTGCGTTGATATAAATGAAAAATATATAAAACCAAAGTACCTAAATGCTCGATATTTAGCTATATTTAGTTAAATTGATATGCCAGGTTCCAAATACATATGGGCTAAGAGTAGCTGTATGGGAAAGACTTAAAACATTTTCGAATTACCTAATTACAGCAGCATGATGCATTTATTAGTTATAGTTTCTACGCATAAAAGTGAAATTCTCATAAGAACTTTCCTTTTTAGTAATTTTATATATTGTTGACGTTGGGTAGGTGAAATGGAACGGTATCAATTTCCATCATACAAAATTTTAAGTATAGAATATAATCTTAAGCAATGTTGATATTGTACGTGCTTAATTTTAGATCAGTTTTCAAACTTTGATTTGAATCAATCACTTTACAAATTCTATCAAATCACTTTGAAAATTAATAACCATATTTAATACGTTATGGCACTGTGGAAGTTAACTCTATTATTTCCTGATTTTTTCAGAGATCTCATAAATCACAATCTCTTTCATATATAAATATTTTGAAACAATTGCAACATAAAATAAATAAAATAATTTCAATGAAAAGGCAACACAGGTGAATTTTACCGTAAAATAGCATCAAAATAGCCATCATTTAACAGATACGTAACTTGGGAAAAGTAGTATTAAGCAGTTAGTTTAAGCTGCATTCCTTTCCTCTAACCATATCAATCTAAACTTTTAAGTGATCTGCCAATCGTCCAAACATAAATTTATGTATTTCTTTTGCTAAAGAGAGATGACGGCTTACAGAAAGGTTTTTCGCTGAAAAAGTCTGGGATGCTTGGACAGTTTTTGGTAATTCCGAATCGTGTGAGGAAAGAGAGCATGCATTAAAGTATGCAACGTAGCGAGGGAGTTTCTTCCTCTGTTTTTATCTGGGTGGTCTAAACTGACCATATAGCCCATTCTTTGTAAATCATCCATCTCACCAAATCATGCTTTTTTCATTACACCTTTTCGGTACTATTTATTTAGCCCATGTTCTTCCCCATTCATATTAATATTGATAATGAGCCTGCCATACAATTATATTACTTTCAAAAGACAAACTTATCTCCATCTTGCTCTCAAATTCGGTATGTGAGCTCAAGTAATGATTTGTGTCCAAATAAACCGTTTCCTCCTAAAATTGGAAAATTTCTCCTGAAACGGAAACAAATCCACTGAAATTTTTCCACACATCAACAATTACGACAACAGAGATTATCTCTCGAATAGTGTCCTGTTCCCGTGGGAACGGGCGAGAGGGAAGAAGTGCGTGGGGGGGAAAGGAGGCCATAGGGCCGTGGGGTCAGCAATCGTCTCTTGAGCAAGGCACTCACTGCAAGACCAACTCGGCTCTACAGCGATACAATTGTAGTTACTTATGACAATGGTATAGACCGCTCGCTTCTCAAGGCAAGGGAAATTGTAGTGCTTGTTAGATGCATTAACGCTTGTAGAGTGAATATTTTTATTTGTTTCAAATTACCTTCAATGAAAAAGTTAAAGAATTAATTTAAGCATACGCAGTTCCTATACACTGGACTCCCTTTTATTTGGCATTTTTGAAAATTTTTCACTATCTAAAAATCCATCTACCTTTACATATTACCCGGTAAGCCGCGACGAGCGTGTGTGGCCGGAGTTGTTGTGTCACCTGCCATTCTTTGACTTAATCATTATTCTTATCTTCACTACGCATTTTTTCACATTCGGGATGTTTGAATTGTTGTCCGTGTCTCTTTCTATTATAGTGACAAATTGAGCTGAGTGAAAATGATTTCTTATATCTATCTGTTAGGCAGTCAATCTCTCTCAGCTTCCCGAAGTGATTTCGTCTGTCGATGCACAATTTTAAGGAACGAAAGATGTCTATACTCTTTCCTCAAAAAAATTATTATAATTAAAATACCTCATCACTGTCACTCATTAGTTAACGATTCATTATATTTTTATGGTGGTCCATGCCAATGGCGAATGAAAAAGTTCCGCTTCCGATTATCAGTCAGTGTACGCTTTTTTTGTTATTTAAAATTATAAGATGATTTTATTGGCGTAGGAAAAGTGAGAGTTATAGATAAAAACTCGTATATTACAGCTAAAATTCAAATATAGGGAAAGAATATTTTACTCTCTTACTTTTGCGGAACATTTCCCACAAAACAAATATGATATCCGGTTTTTTTATGTCCATTTTCGAAAGTCTTCCATAACGACAAAGATTAGGGATACCGCCCACTTCTAGTTGGAAAAGGCTGGAATAATGTGGAACAAATTCAATCACACAATTTTACTCCGTGAACGTTTCTTAAGTTGATTAATTTTGGAGAAATAAGGAGCTGGAAGGCGCAAGGAGTGACGAGAAGGGTAAGGAGCGGGAGGTGGATTTACGGAGCGAGGAGTGGGAAGCGGGGGAGGAGATCTTCTTCCCAAAGCGAGAATCCTGCACAGGAATTAATAAGCGCACTCAGGAATTTTTTAATCAGATGGAAAACTTAACTTTGCAGAGAGGGTGGTGGAGACGTCTGAAAGGGGAGGAGGGCAACGG
>LYUA01001922.1:44284-54776 GCA_002093875.1 Calopteryx splendens | reverse complement strand
TGTGCTTCCAATTTGTTGAATGATTTAAACTGTGAAGAGGATTTGAGGTGGCTTCAAAATGCCAATGGGTCTGGCTCTTTCCCCGCTCCGTTCGTCCGCAAAATCGAGCATCTAAAGGCTTTTGCCTCGGGCTGTCCACGTGACCACTCGCCCTTCGAAGCACCCGTCGTCTCCCTATCGATGGATCGTCGCCCTTCCATCCGCTGGGATCCGATCGTCGCCCTGTCTTAGACAGCCTCCATGTCCGGCACCTGCCTCTGCAGAGAGGACTCACCTCTGCAGTGTCGTTTTCATCATTTGTTGCCCGTGCACGGTCTCATTGTTGGGTAGGAGAGGGGGATCTCATTTCTCTTGTCCACTAACGTTTACGAGGCAACTGTTGACCTCCCCAGAAAGTGGGGTGGTATCCCACTCCGTGAAGAAATCTTGTTTTTGGCTATAGTTCGATGGGCAATGAATTCGGATTAAAGATCGGATGAGTTTTAGCAACTATAATTTTGCTATAATTTCTCGTTTAGTCATGAGATGATTATGGCGTCATCAGACGTTTGGCCAGATTCCAAATTCATCCTAGACCGGTTCGTCCGTTGAGCCATAGCTGGAAGTGCGTCACGACAGAAAATAAGAACTAAGTCATAGCGGGGGTAGTTTCATTCTTCCGAGGCTTTTGAGGCTGATTTGAATATTGTTGGGTTGGAAGGAATTAATTTAGAAAGATCTAAAACATTTGAATACATTTGTTCTCGCAGCAAAGCTTTGATGCGTGTCGCCGAAGACAGCACCGACAGCTCCATGTCATTTCCAGCGTTGTTCTTCATTTTTCACCTCTCCAAATTTTATTTCGAGTAATTAAATTCGAGTAATTAACAATATCGGCTTAGTAATTCGGAATTTTTAAGAACGAATCCTTATTTCGTAAAATAGAATGAGATTAGCATATGCACAATGTTTCGCGAAAAATTCAGACAACTATGATGAGAACCCGCGGACTGTGGAGGAAATGAAGGATTCTGTCATGATCGAGCGATAGATACAGCGATGTAAACGTGACGGCCATAAATGATACCTGCAGAATGTCAATGGAAAGGTGTTTAAATTTTTACGTTTTAGATGAAAGCGCATTTATATGAATGTTTTACCATATCATATAATATCATAAATATCAACACTTAGATCAAAAAATAAACACAAGTGAACTGCTTCAGAAACTGGTTATGTGCATGTAAATATAATAATAGGGTGTTTTAAACATTTATGCATGTCATAATGTAATGGCAATGCACAGCAATGATATCATGACTAATATAAGCGTACAGAAAGTGTTAAAAAAGATTATATGACAAAAGAACAAATTCGAAATATTTAAAAATTGGTCTGTATCCAATTTCTTTTACTTATTTTCACTTATTACAAGGCAAACGTACAATCCCCGAAATCCCAATGAGCTTTTAAAATACTGTTTTTGTATTGTATCAGAAACGGTAGCATATAAGGTGAAAGAGCCGCTTACAAGGGCCTCAAGAGAGGGATAATAATTGGTAGTACATTTAAACCTGGCAGGGTCTGTTCAGTAGCTTTAGTCATCGTGTTCATTAATCACCGTCTTAAGTACCATGTCCGGAATTCATGATTTCTGTGCTCATATTATTACCGTTGGTATCATAATTAGACCTTGATTATATATTTCCGTATAACTACTATTTTTAAATTAATAACTTGGATAAAACTGACCATATTTTCCCTTCAAAGATTGGCCATTCTGGTCTTCCATTCATCCCTATCAAGCGGTGATCCATTTACACTCATACGGCGTATTCCTCTATATATTTCCCTTCAGAGTCTTCTTCAACACCAGCATTGAAAAGTTTTGAAATACCATAGCTAATCGTGTGTCATCAATCCTAGGATTGGTTTGACGCAGGCTCCCACTCTGTCGGCTAACCTAGTCGTGCCTAGATATTTTTTCACTGTGACTCCTGTTACCGTATGCTCTTCTTCTTATTTACTTCTCTTCACTTTTCCTCGAGCGGCTACCGTCTTCATCTCAGCGACTCTGTCGCTACATGCGTCCGATGTGACCTGACCTCCTCTCTCTCTCGCTCATCCCGCTTCGTCCCGCTTCGTCATTAGTTGGCAGCCTTCAGTGTTGTTTAGTAGTAGTATTTAGGACCGGTAGCTAGTTATGGATTTTACTATTAGTATTAGATTGGTAATTGGGGTGTTTTATTTGGTAAAAAATGGAAATCCTTCCGGTTATAGGGTATGGGCACTTTATTGGGTGGCAAAAACATGCACAGGTGCATTTTGTCAAACACCACAGTTTTTTCTCAAACTGCCGATGCGAAAAGTAAAATTTAGAAAATATCAAGTTATAGTGACACCTAAAATGGTTAAAATAAAGTTCACTTTTAAACGAAACAATAAATTTAGGGAGTAATGCATCCCGTTGGGCGAGCTCTTGTTTCCGAAGAAAAGGAAATGTATAACCGATGCTTACCAAATTGTCGTAATTTCATTGTACAACACTTCCACCTTGCCGCCTTCAAAGTGGAAATGTTTTGTTTTTATTAACCATTTCATTTAATTAACTGCTTTAATTTTAATATTAATGCATCTGTTAACAACTCTCCGTAATTGAAATTATCCTCTTAAGTCATACAAATTATTCACTCTGATTACTCATCCGTTCATACAATCCCATATGCCGTGCAAGTGGTATTACACGAAATATTTTTCTTCTTGCTTCTTTGATTGCAATCGTAGTTTCTTCGTGATCTCTTAATCTTCAACGCTTACTTTACCTGGATTATTCTCAATCGATATACCTAGTCGATATCGCCTTATCCAGCTTCCACGAATAGATAATTAAAACTGTTTCTTCCGGGTTTTCAACTCTCGATTCCCTTTTGAGGATTCATTGCATCTCTTGAAAATTCGTCTTTCAAGGAATCACTCTGTCTCTTAGTTGAAAAAAGCATAAAACCTTCCTCATTCTAGTGATCAAACCGTAGGTTCCATGTAGAATTTTGACTATGATGTCTATACTCGTGTCAAAGGTGATAAGGTTTACATTAGACCGTAAATTTCGAAATATGTTGGTAGCTGTCACCGACATCGTGAAAGAAGAATGTTTGATAGGGATTTCAGGCGTAGTCTGAAGGTTTTCTCGAATCTGCATGATTTTCATGCCCATTCACATGTCAGCTTGTGGAGGGCGTTGAAACTCCATTGGAGTTTGTCCTCGAGCCCCCAAGGTCACCATCTATGACCGGCAAAATATGCTCGAGTCACAAATACCCTTTCTCCCTTCTAAAAGTAAGCGACTCCGTGGGTGGCGGCATGCTGCTTCTTGCTCATCTTACTCTCTCCCGATCAGCTAGTTACGCTCCCAAGATGAGCATTTCCAAATCTGTTCAACTTGTACTTTTTAAATTATTCTCAAAGCGCCACTGCGCTCCCTATAACATCGTCTCCAATTACCCATTTGCCCAGCCACCCTCGCCAACCCTCCCCCACAATGCACCTCTTCTCGGAGGTGGGATTAATTAAGGGCACACAAATTGGGCCCTTCAGGAGGGATAGGTGGGTTATCTGGAATGGGAGAGGAGGGGAGGAAGGGTGGGGAGGGAGAGAGGATCGACCCGGCGCGGGGATCTATGTGGACTAGCCCTTAACTCTAATAGCGAAAGGCGCGTCAAGGGGTCGTCGCACACGGTCAATAACGTCCCACCCGACGGACGGACGGAGAGTGGAACTTGAATTTGCTCTCTCCACATAGCAACCAAGTAGGGACCGGGTTACCACTGAAATATCTCCGCCACCACCGGGATTCGAACCCGGCCTCTAGGGGTGGGAGGCCAGCACGCTAGCCACCACGCCAACCCGGTCCCCACACCTCTTCAAAACTGACCTGGCGTCCCTTTTCAGCCCCCACCCCTGCCAACGTCAAGAATTTTTCCAGACCACGTCCCTCAAAACTACCCCCACACACAGGATCATAAAAGGGGCGGACATTTCGATTGAAAACTCATTTGATTACCCCAGATAAAATCGGTAACACTGACCACGAAGAGCTATTTCCTCCCCTCCTCCTCTGAGATGCCCTTGAAATAGGATGTTATTCTTATCGATCTCATAATGTTTATATCGCATCAACCCTCTCCGCATTCTCTCGGTTAATCGGAAATTAGTTTATGAAAGACAATGTTTCCTCAACTAACATAACTCCTTCGGCCAATGTTGACTATTTAGCGTCGGTGCTCATAAGGCTTTACACGTACTAGGATTATTGTTTTGGGAGTGCATTGATTATGCGGTAGTAATTCACTCGTGCATCACCGCTCGGCGTGTTCACTGAGGTACGACGCACCGCTAACATCGATTGAAAAAATTCAACGTAGGCTATTATTATTTTTCATATTGTCCCAAAAATAAAGTATAAGGTGTGATAGGAAGTAAGAACGCAGGGAAAAAGCACTTCCAGGGGCGATTTTAGCAACTCCCAATTAGGGCTATTAATGACAATTTACTATCAGTGGTGAGAAGTACTTAGATATTAACTTATTAATTCTGTAGAAATGATTTCCTCTTTTTCATTTTTCCATAGATTTAAATGATGAAATTATAGTTATTTCATGATAACTTGTAGGTTAGCGGTTTCGAAGGCCGCTCGTTGAAAATAAATGTTTTGAAGATGGATTTATTATTTCCGAGCGATCGAACCTTTCCATTCTTTCTAACTCATTTAGAACGCGAGTTTCTCACAGGCATGCCCTTGATTGACTCAACATTACACGTCTTTATTTTTTAAACCCTAAGGGGGGGGGGGTTTCTTCCAATGGATGGCTTGGAAGAGATGATAGCTGCAGAGAGCCATTTAAGGTGGAGAGGTGCGAATGCAAAGGCACTTAGTCATTGTATTGCCGCTTATGGTTTAGCCGTAATGGGAACATGGATTAGGATGAAAAATTAAATGGAGTCAAATAACTGTCGCCCATGAGCGGACATACATTTCCCAAGAAGACGCAGATGAGTTATGAATCCTCGACCGTTTGAAGAGCCCCCCACTAATGATGAAATCATGATTCATGGGAGATTTCCCTAATGCCTAAGATGTAATGAGCAAGGGAACATTTGCAATTAGCCGAATAGTACCTTATGATTGTTTTTTTTCTGTGACTTAACTTCACTCCTGAAATCCCTTGTAAGCGTTAAGCTCAATGATTGTAGAAAAAGATCGTAAATTGCAGGGCGTCTGAGAAAAAACCTTACCTAACTCAGAGCTAATTAGCCATAACCATGTCGCCATCAGTGGCCATCATCAAATGAATTCTATGCAGAGAAATATCCCTTAAATGAAAGGCTGGGAGACGGAGCCAAAATTTATTCTTCTTTTTAATACGAATGTGAATTGGATGGATACATAATAATTCGTAAAAGGTAATCCATTAGCTAATTTGAAAAGTGAATGAAATATTTAAAAATTCAAATGTATAAACGAGAATGGGAGCATCTAATCATTTCCAAATAAATTATAATTTGGAAACTTAATGGAAGTTTAATTTTGACACGCATTATTCACGTTTCAGAAGGGGTGGGCCACAGCATGACTATGTCACTTTCCAAAAACACTACACCAATGCTATTTATACACCATTAACTGATAAAACTTTCATAATGAAATGAACGAACTTGGTAGTTTCCACATTTTTATTGGAGATGAGTGGAACGACGCGTTTCACTACTCTCTGGCATAATCATGAGCAAAGAATTTGGTGGAGATCACCGAATATAGAGCCCTCGGGAGGGTGAGGGGTAGGAAGCAGAGGGGGGGGGATAGGGGGTGAGGGAAAGGGTTGGGACGGTGGCTGGAATGGGGAATGGCGGGTTAGATAGTCGCCCACTGCAACAAAGTGGCGGAACGTGGAAGCGAAGGGGCGGGAGGGGGAGAAGAAGGGAGTTTCTTGGAGAGGGGGAGGTGGAGGCGACGGGGAGGCAATGAGTAAATAAATAGGGGCAGGGGGGATTAGGGTTCAGGGACTACAGTTGGAGAGGATGCTCGGAGACAATAAGGGGGGGATGAGTTAAAAAATGCAGAGGCGTGAGGCAGTGTCCACTCTTTTCGTCTCGTGGAGGGCGATTCTTCCATCTGCTCGGGAGCGCCTCCATTTCTCCCTCCACCTTTCCTCATGCAATGTGGCGTATCTCCGGTGCACATAGAACTACTGCTGGTGTGGTCGTTCTCGAACACATGCTTAGCGAAGTTGGACTTCGGGTCGTAATTCCTGAAGCATCTGTTGTGCTCCTTCATCCTTGTTTCAAAGGATCTGCCTGTTTGGCCAATGTACACTGCGTCACAGTTAGCTGTTTGGCGCGTCAATTCGTAAACCCCTGATTGGACGAACAAGTTCCGTTTATCCTTGCCGTTATTAATACACTCCTGTAGGCTGAACGGTGTATAGTGGGCTGCTCTGAGATGGGTGGGTAATGGATTGTTAAGCTTATACGAAAGGCTACGGATGAAGGGTAGTTAGCACCATTTTTAGTTAGTTGACAGACTTGGAGTGAGGTGAGGCACGATTTATACGGCTTGTTGCTTCATTTTCTTCGTGAGTATTCCATCAGCTCACTTCTGTAATCTTGTCAGGGGCGATTTTTTAAATTATTTTCGGCTCGCGGTTGAAATTTCAATTGGGGAGTGGGATATGTACTATTCAGACGATGGATCGTGTAATGTGGAGGGCAGCGCGCTTTCGTGGGAATGGTGATTGGAAGAATCAGAGGGTATCATATGGTCTGTGTGCGATGCAGGTCTGGTCTCGTGATGGCCCCCTGATATTATATGCACAGGTTCAGATAGTTAATCGCTCCATTTTTACTATTTTCCAAAGAGAAGGAAACGCTGGGATGCTGAGCGTTCAGAAGATTAAGAAACAGGTCTAGCTGGTTTCGTTTCCAGTCCACATGCGACGAATATCATCTACGCTACGGAAGTAGCAATGAACATGGCAGAGAGAGTTTTTATTTGACTGGAAGAGGTTTGTTTATAAAGTGTCTATAAATATTTCTGCGAGGAGGGGAGGAATGGGCGATCCCACTGAAAGTCCACTCATAAGGTGGTAAGTTTTACCGTTGAATTGGAAATAACTTTGCTTCGTTGCAACGCCCAAGAGCTGGTGATTTTCCTTAGCAATCGAGATTTCTGTGTGGATCGTTTCAAGGGTTTTTCCGGCTGTTCGTTGCGTGTCTTTCACACCTGAGAATAAATATTTAATATCGAAAGAGATTAATTTGGCATTTGCGAGAAATGATTTATTTAGCAGTTTCTTAACACGCAATGGTAGTACGTAATACCCCGGATGGTAGTACGTAATACCCACGTAATACCCCGGAAAATCAAATTGACTGATACGCTTGACTATTACCACCCTTTTTGACTATTTCTATTTTAGTAAACCCTGTGATACTTGTCAAAAATCACAGTATATACAAAACTTAAATGGTAGTCAACTATAGCACGCAATAAAGATGGATATAGATCTCTCTTTATGCTACCATTTATCAAAAAGAATTAATATTCCCATTGATTTCTAGTAAGCAATAGTTGGAATAATTGAAAATCTTGTTATTGTTTAATAACCAATGCGATCCGATGGACAATACTCATTCTCGGATTTTATAATCTTTCTTTTTAAAATGATCCGTTCCAAGCGAAATACTCCCGTAGTAAATATTCGTTTAATGCAATGATGTGTTTATCCTGTGTCGAAAAGCAATCGTTAGGTATCATTAACTACGGTTCTAAAAGATAAATGGCGTTCGTAGTTATCTTATTGGCTATTCTTCCGACAAGAAAGGTTCTGCACATCCACTGCATCAGATTACGGATAATATTAAAGGATTGACAAGATTTTCTTGCCGCGGGGGAACAAATCTGTGAAGGATGGAGATGGAAGAGGTTGACTTTGAATTACGGTTGCTGGGACAATCAGAGGAAGACGCTCGGTCCATAATGAGACGCCAAGGAGATTGAAATGGGGCGCTTGATGCGTCGGGATTTGGTCCAGACGATTTCTGAGTCGTAAGCGCTCTGATAACCGCCGATTGAACCCCTTGGTGTACGGCAGCCGCCTTGGGCGTAAATATGTATCCCACGTGGGCGAGTGAGAAGGGACGAGACTGACCTAATGGCCGGAACGCGCCCTCTAGAGTGACTAGAGGGGATGGAATGAAAGGGGAAATCTAAACATTTCACTCGCTAGAAATTCAAGGTACGCTTAAAATTGTGCCATTCGTTTTCGCAAAACAAAAAACTGCCTTAACTACATTAAGCATAGAAAACAAGGAAATCTAATGGCGCGTAGCTATGAAAAGGGGTATTGAGATTCGAATTTAATTTATCAGCTATTTAACAGCCTACATCAATTACCAAGGATTTGTATCAGTACAAATTACTATTCAGCACTAACACTGGCATTCAATATTAATTGAAAAAGTACAAGGGTAAACGGTAATCGCTATAGATTATTTTAGCCGCTAAACACGATATAGTAACTATGAAAAAAAATTCATTGATAAACTGTCAAAATAGAAAACCCGGTATTGTAGTGTCCATCATAAGATCATTAAACATTTTACACTATGAAACGCACCTACATATATTATGTTTATTAATTTTAGCCACAAAACCAAGGATTAATGACATGTAAAACGTTAGTCTACGCAAATATCGCTTAATATCCAAGGACTATGAGCGTTCTGCCTTGTACGCTTAGCGACATGATTTGGCAATGGTGGATCACACCGAATTGGGGATTATCTGAGGTGTGATTTAAATTTTCTGAACGTAGGCTTCCGCGGTTTTTCAAGATGTGGTGCTGAATGGCTTCCGGTGCTCAACCACGTCGTTGGTCTTCAATTTGTAATTCAAATTACTTTCACACTTCAGGCTTCATGCATTTTTCAGAAATGTTCAGAATTTCCTATTATAACGTGGTGACCAAGCAAAGACTTTTTTGTCACGCACTTAGCACTTGCTTAACGATAGCGGTTGAAATGCAATTCAACTGTCTGGCCGAGAAAATAAATTCATCAACGGCATAGAAATGCCATTTGGGAAGTTTGGAGAAAGTAGTGAAGAGAATAGTAGTGACAATTAGAGTAGCTGCTCTTAGGTAGCAGAAGAAAAGAAAGCACTCGGGGAGATTGCATGGTTAGGCTATTCTCCGGGGTAAGGTGAAAAAAGAGGGAACTATCCTGGTTGGCCTAATCACTAAAAGGGGAGGGATTGGAAAGAGGAAATCATTCCTAAGTTCCTAAGATGGCTGAACTGTGGTAGGGCGGTGGAGGGATAGGTACGCCCGGAGAGCACCGACTACCGGGAAAGCAGCAGGGAAACCGTCAGCACACTAGGTCTTCCTGCGCGGTACGAGAGAGTGGATAAAAAATATTAAAATGGAAGCCAAAAGGTACTCAGATAATTTGTGCGGCCGATCCCTTAAAAGGAAATGCACCAATCCCAAGACAAGGGTCAAGATGAAGACAGAGCGCTATTATGTATATAACAAAGCATTCCAGTTCACAAGAAGAAAGAAAGATCAATGCTAGGTGAACGACGACTCAAAGGAGGAGGAAAGAGGAAGAAATAGTGCTCGGTATTTCAAATCCGACTCACAATTTCTTTATCCATGATTTGAAAAATCTCCAAATGACCGATGAACGTTCTGGCAACTCGTCGAAAATTTTCATTGAATTCCGTGGAATTAAGAATTTGGTCAATATTGTGGAGAAGGCGTAGGGCGGTGAGGTAGGGAAATGCTTTCAATCTGGGAATGCGTTGATTTCCGATGAGATGCTATGAGATTCTTGCGTTGATGGCGGATGAGCAGGGAAAGAGAGTGTTGGGATGCTGCTGTCGCGTTGAAGGGAGGATGCATGGAGGCGGGTGGAGGCGGTCCCCGAGTCCTGAGAGTGGGAAATTGGGTATCTCTCGATAATTCTGAATACACCGTTGCGCTAAAATGTGTTTTTTTTCTTCAAAGAGAATGATGAAAATTTAGACCGCGTTAATTTACAACATCATTAACTAACTTTCTTTCATATTTTTATTTCGTGCTCGTGGGATAAACTTTCGTTTTATTTTCCAATGAATTATTAAATGTTATGCACGTGCGTATTTTCATAATGAATTTTGAAGGCTCGAGAAGCAACCCCTTCGCAGCGCCTTTCATGCATCTTCACTTCTCGATCGAAAAGGTCGCGAGGGCATTAGTCTCCCAGTCTTTTGGGATGTCATCGCGATGTTGAATATTCACGGAGGCTGGGCGAGAGTATGCTAATGCAACAGTGCGCGCGTGGGCAGAGAGTCTCATTTTTATGGACGCGATCAAGCCCCAGGGGGAGGGGAAGGGAGGGGGAGGGAGGGCGCGAAGCAACGGCGGAACGGAACTCCTCCGATTAGGGGAGGAGGCCACCCTCCTCAGACTTCAGAGTG
>LYUA01001921.1:248154-260186 GCA_002093875.1 Calopteryx splendens | reverse complement strand
ATATATATATATATATATTTATATATATATATATATATATATATATGTATACACAACGTATATATAATAATATATACGCATATACGCATATATACCTACCTTATACCACTTATGCCTCTGGAAGGGCGTTTTGTATGGAGTGTTAAGATATGACCCATGGAAATGCTGGAAAGAAAATGGAAATATGAAGGTTATAAAAGGGAGGTATGATCTTAATTGTTGGTGTACTCCTTGTGCTGTGGCCGTGGGTTTTGCGAGGGAAAACGAATCCTCTAATCTACATGCTCGATAGACTACGTCATAAATTCTGAATTTGTTGATCTACCTGCCGATGACATGACTGACAGGATGTTTTCCATGCCGAAGTTGACTTTTGATACAATTTGAATAATGTATATACTCGTGTATAGTTTGACCCCAACTTTTGGTACAACAATTTAGTTTGAAAAAGTCCAACTGTACACGAGTATAGTTATACAGATCCGGATTTGAGTTTCTAGCTCTATAGGAACTCCAAATAAAGACATTGCAGAAATTCACGTTCTTCCAGGATAGTTTTCACTCAGATTTCTTTGCCCTTTGTTCAATTTTTTAATCAATGATTTTAGATGTGTCCCAACTGAACACAGTATATTTGATGTGGATCTAACCATCGAGAAAGAGCATGTTTACTTAATTTTTTAATCATTATAATGCATAAATATCCGTTATGAGCTACTGCTTCTAAAAAATATACTGTATATATCATTTATACGTACATGGGCTGCAATGTTCATTCGAACACTTGCGTGTGTATATGTGAAGTTCATTTATTCTCATGGCTCTCTTTGTATGAGGGTTTATTACCGTACATATTTATAACTTATTTCTATTACTCATTCTGTGTATCATTCATGAATATATTTTAGAAGGTGCGAAAATATTTCGTTGATTTTACACTTCTTTATTTATCCGAAAGTAAAATTATCGTCATCGAAAAGCCCAATGCTCGTTTTTGTTTTCGAATGGATATCTTATATGTACGTACATAGGGTACAGGCGAGGCCTTGTTACGCTTCCATGAGGTACACCGGAAATTACTTGTTCGTAATTGGAACTCAAGCTACGCATCACTAGAATCCAAGTAGCTATATATTCATTTTTCCACCTCGTAGTGTAGGTATTTACGTGGTGCGTTTGAGATATTATCGAAAGCTTTCTTTTAAAATGCAATGAGAGTGTGTCCGCTTGGTTCTTAATTTCTCTGGATTTTATAACATCATGAATAAAAAAAACAAATTGTTACTCGGGTGATCTATTTTGTCCAAAATCGAGCCGTTGTTATAAACTAAATTAGAAATATAAATCCATTGTCATCTATAGTAAAAAAGAAACCTGTGAGATATGTTATAAAATTGCCTACAGTGATGTGTACTAGGGTTTTTTTTAATGAGGAATATTGATGAGATTGGTTGTTAATTTCTGGGGCTTATTTTCACCTTTAACCATAAGAGTGATGTTATCTATCTTCTAATCCACGGAAACTACGCCTTCGGAAATTCAATTGTTAAATGCGTGTTGTAGAAACGGCTTAACGTGGGCAATCTCTTTTATATCTCTCCGCGAGATCTCCTCCGGGCCGGAGGATTTTCTCTCATCTGATGAATTTTTTGAATTACAATGGCCATCCAGAAAGTTCTACCTGTTTCGAAATAAAATGTTGGCAAATAATATTTCGGTGATATTTTTTATTCTGTATCACTTACTATATACTCATTTTTCCACATGCCGCGCATTTCCACACACCGGTGTACAGACATTTGCCATAGCTTGTCAACAATTTTTCCATTCCTTCTCGATAGCCCTCTCCTGCCAGATTCTGCGGCCACTTTAGAGCACTAAGTTTAGCTTCCTTTTCATCCGTAAAGTGTTGATCTCTCAAAAATGTTATCAATCGTAACAACAAGTGACCGTCACAACTTTTTGGTCTGCTTCGCCACACGAGGACGAGAGTTGTCGTAGGAGGAGCACCCTTACCCAATAATCCATGCAGCTTGTTTAGTATGGCTCATCGCAGCCTCCGCAATGTTTCGCAGTATGAATCCACATTTATTGTCGCGTTACGGAGAGTGAACTCAACCAAGAGGAGACCTTTCCCGGTCCCAGAGCGCGATCGCGATCAGCTGCGATCTCCTGTGTCAAAAGAACTTGCGTGGCTTTGGGGTTCCCTTGTGACGCCCCTCGTGGACCCTTGTGCTACGGGGAGTGACATTTTGGACCCACGTTTGATCTCCTGTGACGGCGTGGTCCAGAAATCCATCGGCTTCAAGTTCGCGACGCACAAAGTGGTTGCAGATTCTGGAGGGAGGAGACTGTCGAGAAGGAATCGATAAATTGGCGAAACGCTGTGGCAAATGTTTGAACATCGGCGGAGGTTATGCGGAAAAATAAGTAAATGTATAAGTGTTGCACAAAATAAAAAAAACCATCACCTAAAGATTATTTGTTTAGTTTTAATTTCGAAACGGGTAGAACTTTCTAGTTGGCCCTCGTAGTTTGCCTTTACGTTTTAGTATTCTTTTATGACGTCACGCGAATGTCATACATTCGGGTACTGGGCAACCTTGGTTTGCTCATGCCGCCATAAGGATATTTGGGAGGAAATTGCTCAAGAATATCGATTTTTGTGTACTGCCTCCGTCTGATACGTAATTGGAGCCCTTGAGAAGCACAATTGGATTGCTAGTGCCGATTGCTAGAGACCAAAAGCCCTTCTGGTTCATCGTCGAGGTATTCGAACATCGCACTTATCATAGGTATTCAATTTCCCAGAAAATATTCCAAAAGCCCATTTATCGCTAAGGTTTATCCGTTTGAAAATTATTAATGTATCTAAAGTGTTCTTTCAAGAAACACTTTCCCGAGCGCTGTCTTGGCTATTATTCTGATTCCTTATTGATCGTGGGAAAAATGACATTTTAAACTTATGTTGTACAATATATAGTTGATCTTATTTTCTTGGCATCTCATACCGTAGTTATACGGGGTTAATACGGCATTTTTAACATAATCAGGAAAGAGACCAGCTTCTAATTTATGTAAGAATTTTAAACTCCAAATTTTGGTCGGTAAGGGATCTCCAACCTAGTTCTTCTTATAATGCAGTGACTCCACTAAGTTTGCTATAGGTAACATAATTTTAAAAATTAGGCTCCCTTTCGATGAACACTATCCAATTTGGTAATCAAAGCCACTTCGTGAGGATCGTATACACTAGAAGCATATTCTAAGTGAGGCCTAAGGTCGGATAAGCTTGGAATTGTAAAGGTGCAGGATTTCCTGCTCGCAGTTACGTTCTTATTTGGTCATAAATTAAATTTTCGATTCTTATAACATTGGTACCGCTGCTTGGCTTTTGGAACCCAAGATCAATCTTCGCATTAAGTAGACTTTCGGAAGAATATTTTCGTCAGCAACTTCTCAGGTAACATGACCGCATAAATGTCAAAAATTTTTGTGTGACAATATCTTATGCTTTGGAAAACTACTCTCTTGCCGGATAGTATTAAAAATGTAGAAAACCGGGAGTCGCAATTGGGGAACCGGTAAATATTTACTTGGCCATATCCTCCGCTAGCGTGCAGTGATTAGTTCTGAGCGGTCGTGTAACCTCGGGCAGCTATTTAGATGGCGATTGGTAAGATGGCGAAGCAAACCCTCTCCTTGGGATGCCGCGATTTTAAAGGATGTATTCGCTTGCAGAAGGGAACACAAGTCCGGATCTTAGGACGGCGGCGGTTCATGGCTACGTTAATCGAGATATGGGCTTCAGGCGGGGACGGGTACTTGAGCGGGCTGTGCCTGCGTAAAACGTGTACAGAAGGCTGAAACAAGGGCGTGATGACTTCATATGTCTTTTATTATTGTGTTGCAAAATCTTGAAAACACATTCCATTATATTGCCCGTCAGTCAACTCTTTTTCAATGAACCGACCCTGGTTTAAACCCTTCAGTCATTATAAACTAGGTATTGGAAAGCTTGCCGTGTTGTGAAAGTACCACTAAGTTAAATCTGACGAAGTTTTTAGAAGATAGCAGCAGCACTTCAATGGTTTCAATGTTCAGAAAACGCAAGTAATATTTTTATCTTTTTATGTGATGGTTTATCCATGAATTCGCGGTTATGACAGATTGGGTAGATAATTGGTGTTAAAGTTAAAGAAATTCACAGGAACATGTAAGTTAAATCACGGAATACAAGTTCTAGTCTCATTTACAAAATGAATAAATTTTTTATGGTTCATGATTTATTTCCACTTTATTTTGAGAAAGTTTTTTTGTCAGATTTTAGTCCTAAAGGCAAAAAGAGAAAATATTAGCACCAAATATATTTTCAGTTGTTTTTTTTCGATAAAATAGAAAATGAAATAATGTTAGGTTTGAGCATTATTTCTTTCTGGACGAGCATATTATTCATACCTATGCCTTTTTTAAGAATTCTAAAAGTGTGTCCTATTCCCCAAATAATCTATTTCCGATTTAACTTACTGCAATGAAATTCTTATCGTGTCCAGGAAAAATATTTTTTAACGGATGTCATAAGTAATTAGGTGTACCTTAGAAAAGAATTGTTTTACCCTTAATGTACAGTACGTATTTATAAGGAACTTTGGAGGCGAAGAGGTGATTATAGGCCAATCTGGATTCCAAAAGAAAACGTTAATGCGATATCCGATTTTTAGCAGATTTCAAAATAGCATTCACGTCGCAACAACATTTCAGTAACATCGAATTAACATTACATATCACCTTTGTATGAATATTATAAGGTTTAATTTGAAACCACCTTCTAGCTTCGTATCGGCGTGGATAAATTTGGAATTCTAAAGGCATAAGATTGCGAATTTAGACTATGCATATACTTGAACACTGCCTTCAATTATATTCACACAATTTTAAAGGGGAGTTTATGGAAGGGAGTGAGATGCAAACATAAGACTGATAAGAACAAGAGAAAGAAATTCTCTCTTCCCTGCTTCAAGGCCCAAATCCAAGTGCCCAAAAGGTAGCGTGTATCACAAGCTACTTTCTGTTAGAACACTCGGCCCATTAGCGACTATTTTCGTAGCCTTTTTGCTGCCGGAAATGAGGAAGTGGCGGAAATTGAAAGAAGACAAAAACATTTTTTGAAGGTAGTAACATGATATGGAATGTAATTATAGATGGGAGTATTTTAGGTAAGCGGGCGAGAGTAAAGAAAAAATAGGGGTCTGGAAAAGGGGTTAGGGTGCTTGAATAAGTGAAGAAAGAAATGTTGCAGGAAAATTATAGCATAAGGGAAAAATGGGTTGATATTATTTGGTGCCTTGTGTTTTGTAAGCTTTTTAAGAGGTGTAAAATGTTTAGGAAAATGTACGTGGTAGAATGTTTTAAATGGCTTTACTATCGATCAAGGCTTTGAAAGGTTACTCTCATTGCTATAGAAATAAATAAAGACAATCTTCAATCATATGCACCCCATTTGAAGGAGAATTTATGGAAGGAAGTGGGACGCAAAAATGAGACTGATGGGAACCAGAGAAAGGAATTCTCTCTCCCCTAAGTTAAGGTGTGCACCTAAGTGCCCAAATTGTGGTGTGTATCACAAGCTACTTTCTGATAGAACACTCGGTCCGTTGGCGATTATTTCGCTGTCGTAAATGAGGAAGCGGAGTGGCGAATTCCGCAGTGTGTTTTTAATATTGCGTTCCTTGCTATTTCTGTGCTGGTATGATAACCTTGCGAGAAGTGCTTCCCGATACCATTGTACCAGCAAATATTTGGCTGACTTTTTTTTTAGCTATATGTCTCAAATAAAATTTATATGTATAACATTTCTTTGAGTTATATGTCGTGGACTTGTACACTGTGGACTTTGTGTGCTTATGTATTGTACATACCTATTAATAATAATATAACAAAGGATAAAATGAACGGATAATAATATATAATATTATAACGGATTAAGAAATCGTTTAAAAGCTCTAGGAAGAGTAGGTGAAAAAAGGTGTCTGGTGAATAATCTGAGATATAAGGGATAACCTTGAGGAATATGTTTTAGACGCAATGGTCTGATGGAGAGTGTCGTCGAGGGAGAAGTGAACAGGGAGGGATATGGGATACATGGAACATACAACGACTTATAGCAAAGAGAAGGAATATGTAGGCCGGATGGGTCAGGCAGATTGGAGAATTGAGCTTCGTCAGCATATTCTTATGATTGACGACCAGTGATGATCATGAATCGCCAATAACGGTGAAAGGAGAATTACTAATTTCACATAGTTTCATTCCTCAATATCTGAAAGGTCCCAGTTGACAAGTACCGCATGACAATATAGCTTTTATGCCAAACTCCATAGGTAGGCATGTGGTTAATTGTCACTATTATTTTTATTGATTATTTTTATTGATTATTTTTATTGATTGATTTGATGATTTGATTGTTTATGAATCCACAAATTTGTGATCAACATCACCAAACCCAGTTTGTGGGGTGGTTAACTGCCATGCCCTGCGTTATATTCTTCCAAAGAGCGTCCATTCTCGTTCCATCTCGCCACATTTTGTGTCTACAGACAACAAGAGTGTAATATTTTGGTTCTCTTAAATGCTAAAAGTCGCTTGATTTCTGGTGCGGGCTCTAGAAAATTTCGTGGATCATCACATGAGGAGTAAAATTGTTGTTCATGGATTTCGCCCGATTAATGGATGCTCATTTTCCAGTTTGTACCGACATTTACATTTATTTATCTTACCTCTACCTAAATTAGCCAACATTGTTTGAATAGTAATAAATAACACTACACTTTACAGAATTGATATTAATTGTGGTATTTATTATTACATTCAGCGCTGAGAAGCTATATAGAAGGGACTCTTAATGATTTCAGTACTTGCCTTCGCCTTGATGATTTGTTTTTTCATAATTTAAATGAGTGAACCGTAGAAAGAATCACAGGACTCAAACCCTTAGGTCGGTTTGACATGTGAAGGTGGAGCTCATCTTCCAATAAGTCCTAAGTCGAGTAGTGAATTTGTAGGCATCTCAGGGTAGGGGGAGCCAATTCCTTTTCCCATGCCGCCTGGGGTCGTTAGCTGTATAGAAAAAAAATCATCATGGTTTATCCCATCCGAGGATTGGTTTGTGGCAGCACTTATTGGAGCACTCACTCACTCTTCGTCCATTCATAGATCTTCGCGTTGACTCTTTATTTGCCCGCTTCTCGTAATTCATCGATGACTCTCCAATTTCACATTTTCCCCCTATGGTCGCTTCAATTTTGATCTTCGGTAACCCATCTTGCCTCAGGATGTGTCACAATAGTGATTCCCTGCTTCTCCTGTGCATACTGTATTCTTCTCTCTTCACCCACTCTTGGGAGCGCTTCTACATTAGTCTCTATATTATTTCCGTTATTCTTCATCAGCACCTCATTTGCATCGCTTTCAATCTTCTTTTCTCTGCTGCTGCTATGGTCAATGTCAAACTGCCGTAGGAAATTAAACTTCATTGATAAATATTAATGAATCGCTTTCTTATTTCCATAATAGTAGCATTAGTATTCACGGTTAGTGGATGCTCATTCTGATTTTAAAAAACCATCGCATGCGCTATTATGCTCACCTACTAAATCCCTCCTGTTTATTTCTTCGCTGTTTATCTTGCTGCCTAAAAATCGAAGCTATTCCAAATGCTCGATTATGTTTTTTCATAGTCTTATATTAAAATTATACTCCTACGCCTGCAGAGCTTTACTTTTATTTCTATTTATCCTGAGCTAATGCTTCATTACCCCCTTTTTCGTGTAGGCTAATATCTTTGGCAGGGCTTTTCTTTCTGTGCACCTATATATCTTCCCTAATTCACAGTGTTATTATCCTTCCCCAGTTTTTTCGTACGCCACTTTTTATCTCTTTCTTGATTTAGCTGATTGGCTATTCTTCATTACCCCTTTCTTTATTTTAGCTTCTCAACTTTCAACACAGCAAATCACTTCCACCCCCTCTCTACGTAAATTATACATAGGTCTACTGTTGTTATAATTAATTCCAATTTATTTTAAAATACGCTGTGTTATATTCCAGTCGAGTGATCGTCTGTTAGCCTTTTTTTATCCTCCTCTCTACGATGGGTCTAAGGGCAATAATAGCTATAGATCCTCTGCTTCTTGTAAATCCAGTGACGTAGCTAGTTCGTGCTACCCGGTGCGGTCCCAGACACTTTATACTCCTCATATTTTCATTTTCGCTAACTGTTTGGGGTAACAATTAAATTTTCCTCGAGGGGAGGAGGGGGGGAAACCTTTCGAAAGTGGCGCCGGGGATGGACCCAAATATTCCGCGGTGGAAATCAAAAATGGTTCTCACATAATTACACTTCCCTTTCTCTCGATTCTTGAGCCGATCATTCCTGTCATATTATCGCTGTCGAATCGTTGGCCGTCAGGCATGGTCCCATTCCCACTGATCGAGTATTCACATTTGCCTGTTTTATTCCGTTTCTTGGCATCCTCTCGTGTGGATATCATATATTAGGTTGTAGAGCTCCTTTTAAGTCTAATGCCCTGAATTCTTTTATTGCGTCCGAGGTTATTTACGTTAGGTTGTACCGTGTCCGCCCATGAATCCCAGCCCGGTCGGCACACTTAGAAGTCTATAAACCCAGCCACGAGCGTGTTTGTTAAAAGATTACTGAACTAAAATGGACACGAACAAGAGAAAAAGTAAAACGTAGGCAAAGTTTAATTTAGACAATTTGGGGCCAGTTCGGGATGGACTGCGACAGCCCGAAAAAAAAATAACGCGAAGGGATGACTTCACAAGTTGTCTTCATGCGGCTCGAACGAACTCCCCGGGAAACTGGTAATGGACGTGCTACGGGAGTGGAAGGGAGGAGTGGGGGAGGGAGGATGGACCTGGGAACGAGGCTGCGTCGAAACGTGAGCCCCCGGGGTGTTGGAGCTCTCTTTATCAGTACCAATCAGACGCGTCGGGTAGGCCCCAAAACCTCTTGTCGCCGTGACGCCACTTGTCACTCTCTTCCGCCGTCCACCCGGCTACATTTACCATTACACCGACGCTCGCCCTTGTAATGGGAAGTGCGATCGGATCGTCAAAGGGGGGGACCTTTCGCGAGGAAGGATGGGAGTTGCGGCTGGGACTTTAAGGGGACAGTTCCTCCCGAATCGATGAGGGGCATCACGGGGCTCGAACCACAATTTCTTTCCCTTGTCCGCGTGTACCCCTGACTCCACCCGCTAACTATGGAAACCATGGTCGCTCCTCAGCACAATTCTTGCCGGGCGGCTCGGGTGAGCTCCGGCGGACCGAATGGAGATTAATGATTCGCTATATGCTCGAGGGAGTAACCCCCCTCCCCCTCTTCCCCACTACTTGATTAAAGTGAGAACCTTTGGAGGTGAAATCTTTGACTGTCGACTCGTGAAAACCCCAAGGGATCCAATTACGAGCGATGGCGGCCGTGGGGCCACGCGGGCGATGGGGTCTCTCGACATCGGGAACATGGGTTTCACGTTATTTGCAACGGATTGGTGATCTCTCTCCTATTTATCCCTCCGTGCGCATTTCTGAATCCTTCGACCACGTGGAGAAAATTATGTCTGGTCAAGAAACGAAGGAGAGAATGTTAACCTGGTGACGAATAAAAGAGAAGGCTTCTGATTTTCACATAAATTCTTCTAAACAATCTTCGATAGTCATGCTCTTTGAATAACCCTCCCAAGAATGATTGGGTATCGAATCAATGGGAAAAAATATTTAGTTTTCCATCGGCGTAAATAATCGACCGTTTGGATATAGAAGTAGTTTGTGGCGGCGACAGAAATTATTTCCCGTCTGTAATAGATTAACACTAAACATTTTGTCAGTCTCTTCAGCTCTCCAGGCTTTCAGTACCCTTCAAGTCACCCGAAATCCCTTCTTTACATTTTTTTATCAGCCTTCCCAAAACCTTAAACCGCTTCTTCTGCCTTCTAAGAATGATCTAAAAATATATGTTCCTTCCAATCCAATCCAATATTTATTCGCTTGTCTTCCTCCAATCCAACCTACTTTCCCCATCCTTCTCCATACGGCAACTCAAATGCTTCTACGCTCATCCTCTTTCTTGAGGGACCCCATTTTTGAAAAAAACCGAACTGCTGTTTATATTAGCTAAGGTTTTCACTAGCTTTTATACGTTTCCACTAGGTTAGCGTCCCTTCAGTCAGTTCCTTCATACTTGTAAATGTTTCTTTTGCAATTCATTTACCTCCTTTTCTCTCAGTTACTTACGCGGAAGAAAATCATTATGCTATTCATTTTTTTCGGAAAAAGCATAAGGTTGATAGTGTGATTTTTTTTATTTCGCGAGTATGTTTTCGGAATCACGGCAGTGTATAAATGGCAGTTTATGCTCTTGGGTGTGTGGTTCGGAGGGTTAAGCCATCAGCCTCAAATTATGTAGTCTCAGGGAATTACGAAATTTATGTTTTCGTGAATATCATCAAGCATACGCAATGAAAGAACCAATCGCCAGGATCCCTGTGGATCAAACGTTCAATCTTTGTTAACATGAGGTGGCAGTGTGGGTACTGTGTGTTGGGTTACTGACCGCAGGGCCAGGGGTTCAAATCCCGGATGACGCCTCAGGACACCACCAGCTTCATCCCAACTGTTTGCATTTCTCTGGGCATCAGGTGTAAACGGGAAACTTCAGGCGACACAGGGATAGGCGCCAGTTGGATCGTAAGTGGTTAATTGAGTTACGAAGTGTCCCTACCCTCACACATCAAATCAAAAGAACTGTGGTGTTGACAATCGCGAAATGTGACTTGGAAAAAAGAAGCTTTAAATTACTGGTGAGGGTGAACTATTCCATTAAATCTTTTCATTTTATCAAGTGCATTTATGGTCAGATCTGGTGATAAAATATTGAAGCCGTAATTATTCCCCAGCTCGGTGTTTGAAGTAGACTCTACTGACCTCTCTCTACCTTTTCTGAAGTTTTTGGTCTATTTTATTATCTTCACGTCTGTACGGAAATGTATTACAATTGATCTTAAAACGTTGCAGCAGTTAATTGAACCTAGTGAATTACTTTTTTAGCCAACACTTTAAATGTATGCTCTGACTCAGGGTGTCCGCAAATTCTCAGTTGAATAAAAACAAACATCATTTTAAAATATTTGAGCTCTCAAAGCGGGTGCAATTGGAACCGTTCATGTAGTTGGATATAATATGAGACAACAAATGAGAATAACATCAGGGAAAATACGATTTCAAATGCGTTAGCGAAATAAGAAATTACAGAGCGGAAGTATTTGATGACTGGCACACTGTCGTTAAGTTTAATTAAAGAAGATTTTGGAAAAATATTTCAACATTGAGCGTTGTGACTCGTGGCTCCGAAAAAATTATGTGAGTGGTGGTTCCTGAGCAAATAGGGGCAAACGAGGATTTTAGAACAGGTTTTAACATGTGGTCACGGAAGATAATGGAGAAAAACATCAGCTCAGAGAGGAAGAAAAACGATGAAATGCTAGATATAGTATGATAAGAGAGAAAGGTTTTGAGTGACCTATGAAGAACGAAGAAATACATGGAGAGAATAAATATGAGAAGCTGAGGAAGGTTTAGGCGAAACTCTTGTCAGAAAAAATGTTAATATAGCGTTGATAGGCATTTCAGAAGTACACAAAGCTGTGCAAGGAAGTCAGGGACCTTCCGAAGACCGCCTTCGCAAATTACAATGCATATAAAAAAATACATAGTGCGTGGGGACCATGAGCGTGAGAATTTGGTGTAGGGTGTGACGTCAGTCGACAAGAGTTTCATTGCCAACGATTTAATTCGATCAAACGCGGCGCCCCATTCCTGAACCCACAGCCTCCGTCTCTTCTATGCCACTGCCACACTCTCTTACCTCTCCCCCCCAACCCTAACTTCCGACCGGCCCTTTCTTGGTCGAACGACCTCTCGCCGTCCGACGCCGGCTCGGTCCCTTTCCCTCC
>LYUA01001921.1:223665-233704 GCA_002093875.1 Calopteryx splendens | reverse complement strand
ATTGTTCTAGCCTACAATTACTGAAGGATATTGGTTTCAACATTTCAGGACACTCAGGTAGATATCTAGTTGAGGTTCAATTCTTGCATTTTCAAGGCAATAAATAACATTGTTATCAAATTATTTAACATTTAATTTCCATTTTTTGATACACTGAAGTGTGTAGCTTTGTTTTATCATCGACTGATTGTTTCCATCATCATACCAACAATTTGTACTCTTGGACGCGCGGAGGGACAATAAATGTGGTGAAATGGTAATATTTTCTAATCGTGCAGTGATTGTTTTATGTATTATTAGACTGTAGTGTATCTACTGATAGATATATAAGTATTTTTTGTCTACTATTCTTCTAATACTCGTAATACACGCCTGTGACGGATTCCTTAGATTTGAATGTAGATTGATAATTAAAGGCGGTATATGCAGATCAGATAATTAAGGGGAGGATATAGGAAGGTTTATAAAGTCCTCAAGGTTACAATGGGTTGGTTTTACAAAACGGAAGTACTATATCTTAATGCCTGAAAAGATTATAGAAACTAAAATATATTTAGTTAGAAAGGAGGAGAGACCAAGATTAAGATGCGTAGGCTTTCGTAATCCAAGGCCTGAAAATAATGAAGGTGAAGGGATGGGAAGAGAATAATAAGGATGTAGAAGCAAGGATGTTGATTGTAAAGGAGGCCTCCTCATTCTAAGCTGTATCGCTGGAAAAAAGGAGAATTCAGATCGGATGAAGTAGCCGTTGTATGAATTGATTGAAGCCCTTAATAATCCATCGCACAATAGCGGTTTCACAACTAAGATTTTTCGAATATTGAATGAGCACCAAACATTCTCCGTGTATATCAATAATAAGATATTAATATTATATAAATTAATATATATTATATCGATATATTGATAATAACTTTTCTAAAGATAGCGGCAGAAATTCGTGAAAATGATAATTTCATAATAGGAATACATTATGTAGCATGGTAAATTTTGTGTGTAAGTTGTGTCTATATTTCTGTTTCTTCTGTTGAAAATTCTTCTGTTTTCGTTGTCTGTTCAGACTACTCTAGTGCTCTTCTCTTTCCAATCCCTGGATAACCTGTTCAAATATGGTAAATACTACCTCAGTAAAAAAAATATTTTTATTTTCTCTAGCTTTTGAACTCTCTAGAACTTATCATCTGATTAATTTAAAAATGATGCACCTTCCATCAGCTATAGATAATTTTTATAGCTTAAAATCTCTTTCTTTTGAAATTGCACTTGTGGATTCCTTATATCCAGACCAGGCTCCTTACCTTCTTCAGTTTTTGCCAGTAGACCAATGGCGCCCGCCGTCCATAGCGTAATTCTCCTTTTATCCAGGAATCTTCGATTAGGTATTTTTTTCTTTCTGTTACTTGTTACCTAAGCGATAAACACTAGTACATCTAAGATAAAGTGTATTTATTTTTTTTCCATCTAAAGCACGCAAAGGTGGATCCACAAGAAACGCGTTGTGGTAAAGTTTTTTTTTACCTTTTGTCAAGAACAAAAGGTAAAAAAAAACAATGAACACCTTACTCTGTCCTTTATTTTATTTTCTTCTATTTTCACCACATTTGATCACCGTTGTCTGCTCCACACATAGAAAGAGTGTGCTAGTCCTCTCCTCTTTGTTATTTTTAGCTTCATTGTGGTTGTAATTCCAGCATCCTAATAATACGTAGCATTATGTTTTATTCCACAATGTTCACAGCTTTTTCCATTTCTGCGAACTAGTAGTAGGTCTTTAGGATCTACGATGAGTCAAAGAGCAAGAGTAGCTTATAGGGTCGTAATACCCTTCTGCTTTTCTCTCTATTTTATTGCGGAAACATTTTCTTTAATTTTCGATGCATTGCTTCAGGCTAGTCGCTCCCAGTTTTTTTCATTTGTTTTCCCTTTTTTATCGATGTGGGGACAGTGATTTTCTTCTAAAAATAATCAGTATTCCTACATTTGTATTTGATATTGCAGACCAATTTGTGCATTTGTAGTTCAAAATCGATGAAATATCATACTCCCTGATGTTCTTACTAATACCGACGGTTATTCTGTTGATTCTTACCACATTGTTTTCCTTAAAGTCCTTTAAAAGGTAAAATTAGTAAAACAGAGTAAAATTTAGTCTCAAGTATAGCGTCTCCTTTCTCTCTGTCAACTTCATCTTCTTTCAGTATTCTTTTAAAAGATCCCCTTGCTTAGAATTTCACCATTGCCGTCACGAATCGTGTTACCTTTATCTCTCTGTGTTTACTGAGGTGCAGTCTTTCGGACCTGTGTCTTAGTGTCTTTGCGTATCATTAGAAATCGGCATAATTTCATTTTCGGGAAATTCAAATGGTCTTCCGTGTTTCCTATCGTTGTGGTCACGAATTATGCGAGGGAAAAAGGGTTCCTTATCTGTTCGACAATCAATCTATCTAAACTTCACATCATGATCTCTCCTACCAGTTTAAAACGGAGTTAATACCTATCAATCCCTCTGTGTGAGCGTTGAAATCGAATGATTTGCATCTCTCTAACATATTAAGTCGTGTATGAAATCATTGTGCTTCCAGTGGCTCCCATAAAAGGCTGTCCAAACTCAAAGTGACGCTCTCTGTTCCTTCTTAACGATTCTTCACGCACATTTTCCCGTGTATCCTGTCACCCTGCGTGGGATTCGAACCTGTGACCCCCGAATGACGTTTCCACCCGAGGTCGGAAACTAGAGGAACTGGAACCGCCCTTGGAGGGGGCTCTCCCTTCCTCCTCGCCCTCCCCGTTCCAAGATCATCCTTCACCGTCTTCCCTGCATCTCACTCCTTCCCCCTTTATCGTTCACCTTCACTCCCCCGCACCAAGCACGCTGACGTTCTCCTTCTCGCGACTGTCTCTTGAATATTTCACTCCGGGCCACTCCGCGTCACATCTCACCCTTTCCCTCCCTCCCACTTTGCATTGCATTAACCTTCGCTCCCAATCTCGCCACCCGTCTCTTCCTTCCCTCCTCCTTCGCGCCCTTTAGCCTCCCCGCCCCTCTCTCCCTTCCCCCCTCTCCCCGTGCTCCTCCTTCTGGTGTTCCTTTCTTCCAGTGACGCTCCTCACTCAGTTGTAACTCGCCCACTTCAGTTAAGTGAGTTTCTGTGAACACAGTGGCTATTTCGAGGATGGAATGAACCCGCACATTTTCAGGTTCAGATGTAACTAAATTCGCACGCTCATGAAAGTACACTTGTTTGTGTTTCATAGCTTTTGTTTGGGGTTGCGAAATTTTCCTCAGGGGAATATTTGGAAATTATAACGAAGCTAAGGATCGTGCGTGTTTTTACCATATTTATATAATTACAAAAATAGTGTCCACTACGTAACCATTCTATCTGAAAATATTTGTCAAATTAACCCTTTGATAGAAGTCTCTTATTATTATTGTTAGTCAACCATTCTCAGATAATGTATAGATGGTATCCAAAAAAAATATTAACTGTTTTAGAATTTTGAGACGCCTTTGTATAAATAGGTATATGTATTCACTCTGCACGACTGTCTTTTCAAGCTCCTTGTACTTATTACGCCTCTCATACCGTCCAAATTCCTATTACCCTCCTTTTTATTTTCTTCTTGACTAACATTTTCTCCTCGACCAGTGCTTTTAGCATTACACGTGTCGGAATATCTCTTCCATCATTTTTTATTTTATATCGTTCCGATTACTTCAAACTAAATTAGTTATGTAGTTTGAGCTAGAGCTGAAATGTGATAATATGATGAACTAAGTGGTATAACAGGATTGTTAGAACTAGTTTGGGAATCGTTCAAGGATCTAGGGATTAATTTTAGATGAAAGCTCTAACACATTGGAAACAGGCCCCTTTTGTGATTTACAGGGTTCCATGTTGATCTAGGCATACATTTTCTCTTCCCAGGTTACTATAATAGTTTTGTGTGCTTCACTCAGTAGAGCCTCGTGAAACTGTATTGCTCTGCTGTCTGCAGACTATTTTATGCCTTAATGGTAGTACTCTGATTTTTTCTACTTGCTTGAAGTTTTCTTCATTTTTCTTCACTTCTGAAAAAAATATTGGGGTGGCCACTGCAATAGAATCAATGTGGTCATTTATGGGATTTCATATTCATAAATTCTGTTTCCTTTCGGAATAGGCAAAGTCAAAAGAGCATGGTGCGATCTCATAAGAAACTGTAATGTCTAGAATAGAAAAATTATTCGTGCGGTTTCATTTAAAAAATGTGGTCACTAAATGCTAATATAAGAAAAATTACTATGGGAAAATATTCGCCGTAGCTATCAATGCTTGTAAAATATCTACCACCATGGACCAAAAGTGAGATTAAAAGGCGTGAAAATGCCGGTACAGAAGTTTGTGATGCGTGCTATCCCATGTCATAGTGATATTTAGAGTAAGTAAAAATGAGTATTTGTCTAAGACAGCAAAATTGACAGCATAAAAGTGTGCTCCTCGTGATCGTGGTAAAAATAATGTGAGGAATAAGTGGATTGTGAAAGAATTTGGAATGGATGCCATGATAATAGGTAAGTATGAAAGAAGCCTGCTTCTCTAGTTTCATCATGTTTACAGAAAGGATAGCAGTCGATTCACCAGATAGATACATGAAAAAATACTTTGTTATAGGAGAGAGTAGTGAATGAGTTGGATTCCTCTGATGATGGAGAAGGTCAGCTTACTGTTCTCATACTTTTACGGATTCCTTACACTTCGGCTAATCAGAAAAATTAAGAAAAAATAATGGTGACAGAAGCCTGAGGAACATAATTTTACAGAGAAAAGAAATTACAACAGCGAAAGACCACGGAAAAATAACTTTCAGGACTCGTTTCGAAACTGTTTTTCCATCTTCTTTCAACTTTTGCACCTATGATACCTTGTATGTATAGTTTACCTTTCATCATAAGACATTCATAAAATAATTTTGACTCAGAGATTAAAAAAAAACAATTTTAATTAATACTACCTCCCTTTCCCTCTATCGCTTCATCTAGCTTTCGTTACACATACCTGGTTTCTTTTGGTACTCATTACTTAGGAACTACTGCTCGTTTAACTACTACTTCGGGGAGTTTCATTCTCATATAATAAATATTTTTCTTTACTGACGTGTTCCAGGACTCACTTGCTAAATATATATGCCGTGACTCGCAAAAACTAATTTAACGTGTATGTTCGGATGGTACTAAGACAAATGTAATCATAGTTTTGCCTGTAGATGTTATAAGCAATAAAAAACACTTATTGAAATCATCGAATGGTAGGCCATTAGGAGAAAAGGAAACATAGTTTACTTCACAGAACATTTTTTATTTTACTCACCCGGGTTTGCAATAACAAGTAATTTTCACGTCAAAATATAACATTTTTGTGGACTACACTAAGCTTCACTTTTTCCTATAACATGAAGTACCTACCATAAACATATGCCTGAAACCATCAATAGAGAGATAGGGTGGTATAATTTGTCAGTAACGGTAACATTCCGCTCACTTTGAGAAAATTAAAAAAAGTGTTTTCAACCTTTCCCTCAGCAATTTCATTTACAGTAAGATTGATACAATTCGCAATGCGGATGCGCACGGAAGTTTAATATGGAAAATAGTAGAGAAACGCCTAGAAACGCACCTGCCTATCTATTATATTACGATGGTATTCAAAGACTTGTCAAAAGGGAAGCAACGGTAAGCATTCGCTGTATTACTTGGGCGAGCGTGGTAAGGAAAGTCAATCCAGAAAGATTTTCGTGTAGATTTCAGCGAAGATCTGCGGGGTTGTAAAAATAATACAGCGTGGAAGGTAGAAAGCGCTTCTTTGAGTTAAAATTCTAGGAAGCCTTGAGAGACATACCTTTGACCTGACGGCTCAAGTTTAGAATGGGACTCAAAATTAATATTTGCTAGGCAACCACGTGAATAATGATAAGTTTGCTTTATTTTTCTCCATGTGAACATAGTCGCACAAATGGAGTGGATATGTGAATAATATATGCTGTTGCTCTGCTATAAACGTCTGGTTTTACTTAGAGAATTATATGAAGAGTATTGATTTAATATGTGCATAGTTTTAAAAGTGGAATGAACTCGATAGTGAATTGGTTTCATGAGAATTCTCCAGATTCCCACACGAGTCAATTCACTATCTTTAAGTTTGGTCTTTAGATAAGCTGGTCCCCTAATGTAGTTTCACTCTATAAAATATTCCAATATTGTTACAGGCAAACTATGAAAGCAATGCCTACAATAACCTGTTAAATAGATTATTCTAAGTAACACTGTTATAGTATTTTATAAAGGTGAGGTTAAAGCCTCTGGCTAAGTCTGAATTGCACCATTAGGATGTGTTGCAGGAGGTGTGTTCACACCACATATTTACAGTCAAAACTTTTCGTTATTTGATTGTTTGTGACAAACGGAGAGGGTAAAAAATTCAAGCGATAGTAGGAAATTGCACCAACAACTCTGCATGCAAAAACTATCTGAGTATAAAATATTATTTTACGTAGGCAAGACGAGCTGATAATAAGGGTTTCAATGAAATAAGATTTACGACAGCTAGGTAAACTGCGTTCCACATTTAGAAGACAATATGAACTCTAAAGGGGATTCGATTCCCATATAAATCCACATATGGAGGCGGGCGGGTTGTTACCAATGGCGACATGAAAAAAATACCTACTCTAGAGTAAAAATATCTTTAAGACTTTATCTTTAAGGCGATCTTTAAAACTCACAGAAGGAAGATTCTATGCTGAAGATTGGTCTCCTTCAGTCATTTGCACTTTTTCTTCGACCAGTAGGCTTCATAGGATGAAATGTAGCATACGGTTAAGAAACTGATCATCTTGATATTTAGAAATCAACAGATAAGCGGAGAAACAATGAGGCCTTCTAAGATGGACTCGTCTGCCAAGACGATGAGTCTGAAAAATGGCCATAAAACTCAGTTGAAGATAAAAGGACTTTAATTCCCTTTTGATTGATGGTGAACCTTGTTTGAACCCTAGAATATGACAGGATCCAGGCTGGTAAATGGCATTCTGGGTCTTCCCGAAAACCCCGCTGGGAAGAAGCCATAAATAATGCGCGATGGATGCGACCCTTCAGCCTAAAAGACCTGGGGAGAAGGGCTGACAGTTGGCATTCAGTGTGCCATTGGATTTTCAGAGTGAGCGTGGTGTACGCTCACGAAGTGTTATACAATGCTTGGAATTTTATTTCTAATTGATTCATTGCAATCGTCGTATAATCATAATATGTGGGGGGAGATAGAAGGGTAGAAGAGGGTAGAAGTTGAGAAGGCACGAAAGGCAACAGGTTTCTCACTTATATTTCTCATCAAATCACTTATATTTCTAATCTAATCACTTATATTTCTAATCTAATATACCTAATACCCTGAAATCAACCGCTGGGGAGTGTGACAGGGGGTGAGTCCACACCAAGCATGCATTAAAGTAATAACACTGCTCAAAGTGGTCATACACTGCATAAATGGACTCATGCAATAATAACATGTTTCACATGCAAGCAATACACATGAAGGGTAACGAGCAGCTACGCACTTGGTACCATTGAATGCCGTAAAAAACTGCGTAACTCACTGGGTGCTCGAAGTAAACGATTTACAGGGTGAGGAAAGAAGTCTCTCGGAGTATGCAAGTAACTTCAACAACAACTTGGAAAAAATTAGCCAACTGCAAAAAATGTGAGCTTTGGTTCTCAGATTTTTCGTCAGATCAGGAGTTAGAAGGAAAGTGGATAAAAGTCTCAAATCATTCTTAAGCTTTTTTAACATGGACGAGGTTTAACTCAATAGGACAACCGTCTCCTGATATCGGGTTCGTACGAACGAAAAGGCAGGCTAAGCATAGTAATCGAAAGAGATCACATAATTCTTGAGTTCACATTTAAAAACTTAAAAATATGTCGAAGATAACGAAGGAAAATAGTATGCACTGATCAATGCTGCCCAAAGAGTGAACATGGCTTTGCGTGATAAGTTAAACACCGCATCAGGTTTTGCCCTGCGCTCTTGAGTGCTGGACTAAAAGGTCTTACTTCCCTCGGAGGTCGATCATCACAGCTCACGCTGGCACGGAAAATGGTTTCGTTGAAAGGGTACTCTGATTCTTCTTTTGCAAAAAGAATGAAGTGGACAAGCACGATGGAGCTGATGAAGAATACTATGAGGATTTATTTGGAAAATACCTCTTTATAAAATCCCCAAACACTCGATAATATTGGAGGATAGTCCTCGTACCATTCCAGGAAAGTTTAGTCCTTACAAACCAAATTTCGAATGCTATCGAATCAATAAGTAGCTGACGAGAAAAAATATAAACTTTGAAAGGGATTGATTAAAAATGAACTTTTTTTGAGTAAACCCTGTGCGAAAATAATTCTATGAGCTAGAAAAAGCACATGGTACTGTACTGTACTTCTACTCTCGCCATATTGCTGTGAGTAAAATTCTATCGAAATTATTTGTGATCAAATAAAGATTTATGTCCAAATGAAAAATATTTTCAAGAAGAAAGACTTATGCGTCACAATAAGGAGTGCATTTTCATCCCCTGGATTTTGGAATAAGTGGCGATATGGACATATGTGCATTGATAAAATTGGAATTTTAAGCACCTATACTAATAGTTATTATAGTATCTTTATTAGAATTCTATTAATACCATGGTCGATGCTAACAAAAACAAGATTTTGGATTCGGCCTACGTTCTCTATAATGTCCATAGAGTCTACTAAGTGTGTAACGTATTTTTGACTTATAACATTTTTTCCCTGATCGCCGTCTTTGGCACTTATTCTGATTCCTTATCATTGGCCGGAAAAGTTGCATTTTAAACGTATTCGTTCTAAATTTTATCTCTCTGATCTTATTTTCGTAATATGTATCTATATTACTAACCAAGACATACCGCAAGATGACGGGGTTCGTAATACATTTTTAACATCACCACAAAATAGATCAGCTTGTAATTTATGTAAGATTTAACCAATAATTTAGCCTTTGATCGGTGAGGGACTCCCAACCTAGTTCTTCTAATAATCCAGTAGTGCTGCTAAATTTATCAAAACATCGATTAAAAATCTAGTTCCTTTCTTGTCCTAGCTTTCTACGGGTCTTAAATTCACTTAGGGGATAGCAGTTCCTGTCCCTGCGCAGGTTCCTTTATTTGAATCATTTCTGACAAATTAAAATCACCCAGCTTGGGTGGAGCAGGGCTTCTCCAGAGGCATCACCCGGATTTAAACATGGAATCGTTCGGTGAGCTGACAAACGCTCTACCCTCTTGGGCACCAGACCTCCTCCTCTCTTCCCCTTGTCCCTACGGGGAGACTTCGACGTCCTCCCACTGACAGGCACAAAAATACTTCGCGGCGGTGTCGTGGGTCGGATACGGGTGCGGACCAATGGCATACGGCTTCTTCTTCACGTGTGAACGTTCACATCCTTCCTTTCACGCGTCATCTCTCCTTCCGACAGCCGTCCTGACCTCTGGCCTACTCAACTTCCAATATTTTCAATCGCTCTCGAAGCAGTAGAACGGGGGATGTCTCATTCACGAGATTTCCCACGAGAGATCGATGGTGAATCCTTTTATGGCTTTTCTCAGTTCATAAAATAATCCTTCCGATCTTCTGGTGGCGTCAGGTGCAGTTCAAGTGGAATGTGTATTGTGGAGATGGTAGAATCATTAAATGCCCCGGTAGTAACGCAAGGATATCGGGGGAGGTTTCAGGAGTTACTGCACCGTGTACGCTACCGCTGCATCGTTTTAAAACTTAATTTTGCGGAGGAAACGGGATATGAGAATAGCAAGGGCAGGGATAGTAGATTTGAGGATGAGGGGAGAACGTGAGGCTTATTTTGAACTTAACGTTCTTTTGCTTATTGATCCACCAAGTCATGGAAGGTTTTTGGCACATCGCTGTCACCTTCAGGTTCCCGGCATGTCCCTTGGACGTCGAAAATCAACTTAAAGTTGGAGTCTT
>LYUA01001921.1:156402-168613 GCA_002093875.1 Calopteryx splendens | reverse complement strand
GGGCAAACTTCGGGAGGCATGTGGGGGAGGAGGCGGGCGTCGCGACGACGGGGACTCTCTTTTGTGGCGCCGCCGTGAGAGGAAGCCGGTCATTTGGCCGGTGCGGCGAGGAGGAATTGGGAAACGGAGGAAAAAATCATCACGGAGAAACTGCGGAATCCGAACAATCGAGCCGCGCGACCGTGGGCAAGGCGATCGCGATGTAAGTATTCGTATCCGATGTGCGTTCAACATGCGACATCAAATGAGGCGGTGGCTCACCTGGGGATGTGAACAATCGCATGGACATGCAAACGAGGATATTCTAAATCCATAGTCGCTCACTGTTGTGTAAAAGCTATCTGGGTGGTAGTGATGACGAACGACTGGATCGATTACTTAAACATTCAGTATGCCTACATTAGTATGCAGATATCAATCCTAAGGAGTCGATAGCGGTGGTGTAAAACTGTTGTGCCGTAAAAATTTCGCCTAATCGCACCAGTCCTTGTGATATATGTGGTGCACTACTTCGTAAAGCTAAGAAGTGCTGGGCACGGTAGGGGAAGAGAGAGAGGACGCAGGACACAATAAGCACCAACGGATTGTTGAAGGCTGATGGAGGGGAGGGTGCTGGGAAAAGATTGGGCGTATTGGATTGCCATATTTTGGATTGGTTTTAGGCCCAAACCGGTTTCATACCCTACTATTTAGGGGAAAGCTCAAAAGTACAGCACTCCTTAAGTAACTTTGGAGTTTTCACACTCTGCACACCTTTCACCTTTCTTTCGAAATAATTTAATGCTGACGCCGGATTTACCTCCGCTCTTCCCGCAAGTTGTTTTTCAACACACCGGAATTTCTAACCCCCCCCCCTCCCCAGCAGTAACGATGGCCCCACCAGTCATTCACTTACCATGATAGCCAACCAACTGTGCTGCGGAGATTTATTAGTGGAAACATTAGGCACTCAGGAGTTGGAATAGAGGCAAATAATGACTAAGGCAGCACAAGGGAGACCTCGGTTCAACACTGCTTGGCAATGCACCTTTCAGACAGACATATTGGCCAGCGGAAGTTTCCCGATGAAGTTAGTTTACGGTCAACGCACTTCGGACCAATCTTTCCGACCTCCCCCTTTTACGGATACCGTCCTTGCGGACAAACTTTCCCCGAGTCGGTCGTGCGGCCCGCTCTCCCTTGCGGTGCGTGCGACCCCTCTCCCCGCACGGGTCAAAAGGGATTCCGAATAGGGACACCCTAACCCCCCTCTCGGGACCCTCACGCAAGCCTTCCCATTCGCTCCACGAGGGCGGTGGGGGAGGGAAAGGGAAAGGGGATAATTATTGCTGGGGAAAGGAGAGAGACCAGAGCCCTGAGCGGAGGTCTAATTAACCGAAGGCCGGCCATTCCGAGGGAGTTTGCGGAAAACAACCCGAGGCCTTTCGTGAATCAGGGAGGTCCGAGAGTTTACCACTCCTCATCTGTACCTCATTCAACTCCCTCCCCCCCCCCCCNCCAACCTCTCTCCCCTTTCATCCCATTTTTGGCGCTCACGTCAGGATGAACGCCGGTGGAGTTAGTTTCACCATCACAATGGTGATTAATTGCCGGCCCTGCCCTCGCCTCGTGCCTGGCAGCGCGCGTGGTAGAAGAGTCACTGTACCTATTTTCTGACGGAGGAATGCGTAGAATATTGGAAAAATATCATCGTGCATTAAATATTTCATTCAATTCATAATCATATGTCTGGTCTCGGGCTTTGTCATATCAAATGCTCTTAGTACCTTTTTTTGTTCAATTGCGTGAATAATGTCGGTGGGCTATTGGTTGAATCTAAATATTAACTGAAGATATTCCTACGCCGATATAAGGGAATGCTGAACACTGAGTATTCCTTTAGTGGGGAACTCTTTGAGAGATTCAGTAGAGGGGAACCATTTTGGTGGATTATAATCTTTGCGATACCGGAGCCGTTCATTAAATCAAGAAAACGTAAGTATATTTGACCTTATTAACCTCACCACTTTTTGTATTTGCTAAACAGCACCTCGGATTTTTAATGGCTAATTCGTGCTCCAATTATCGATATCGGATATCAAGAAAGATCTTTTTTTCCATAACGTTTATTCTGTCCAGAGTGACCCTTAGCTGCATTCACTAAATATGACCTAATTTGGAATTTAACTGCTATAACCCGACGTTGAAATAAGTCATCTCTTTCCATTTGCTTGCATTCTAGATGGTTTTCAAACCAGGAGGTTAACTATTTTAGTTTAAATATTCTGATCATGACTTCGATTGCACAGCTTTTCTAATAATAATTTTCCAGTAAAATTGAGTGAGTTGTCCCATTTCAACTGCGCAGTTTCCGGAGCATATACCTGTGACCTATAAAAAAGTAGCAACAAAACCGCATTTTCACACCAAACCCTAGTGCCGAAAATTTTTAAAATTAGAGAAGCGGCTCGATCAGTGGTTAACGATATCGATTATTAAGCTAAGACGAAGGCCACCCGTTTTGAATCATGCCTCTGACTTGACTGTTGTGATTTCTGAAAGTGAAATTTTTAAGGCGACAGAACCTCACCTGCCGCAGAGATACCTACAGAAATTCAATCGCTGGAACTACTCAGTCAGCATTACTTGTGACTGAAAATAGCTATTTTTACAGTCAATAATGAGCCGTCGCACGGGAATTTTGCATTGGAAAGGTTTAGTTGGATAAACTCATTGAAAACGTTGGAGTTGGTGGCAATTTAAGATTAGAGTATTTTAATACTCACTAGGAAACATAGAATTAATGATAGTGAGTTATTCGATTGCCGCTGCTAAATACAGGATTGTTTCATAGGAATCAAGTCTTCATGCACGTCGCGCGTCTTGAGATTTCCTTCGAAATAACGATGGTGCTACGGTCCGGTGCGGTGGTCCACAAAGATTGAGGAACACTGTCCTAAACGCATCAGAGTAACTGGTCTACATTAATTTTGAGAAGAGATCCACCACCCGATCTGAAAGACCCGTTGGCTTCTTTTACTCTGCATTCTCCTCCTTCGAGACTAATTTGTCGTCTTTGTCTTAGCCTTCCATCGCCTCGACATGAGCCAGACACCTAAGGTTTCTCCGTACTTACTCGGTTCATGGAATTTAAAAAAAATCCAATTATTTTCCGACCTAAGACCCTTACCAAGTAAGCATATCGCCTTCATCGTTATCATTCAGATACCACTATTTTCTTTGGGTCTGAAATAACGTGGAAAAATACTTCTTTTCTCAGAGACGATGAAGACACTCTCGAGTTTACAAGCGTGTCTTTGCATGCAAATCATTTCCAGCTGTCGGTGGAAAGGAATTTTTTAAACTTTTAATTTATTAGAAAACTCCTTTAACTAATACACTGATACGTGGACTATATTCATCCACGGAAAGAAATAAAAGCGTCCAGGAAAACAGCATTTGACTCAACATGGAATGGAACATAATGGAAAATAATGCTAGTAGTGACGCCGCCAAATAATATTCCTTAAAAGCAGATTTTCTAGAGCTTTTTATTGTGTGCCAAGTGGATGACTTCCAAGCGGTAAAGAGCAAACCTTCGTAATTAAGAACTCTGTGAGCTTGAGGGAATAAAACAAAATTTTATTCCAGCAGAATAATTATGAATTACGTTTTTAATGAGTTATGAGTTATAAATGTGAGAGTTCCTATTGTACGAATTGTTTACTACGAATTTTACTAATGAGAATGTTTGTCTGGGCCATTTCAACCCATCCTAACGAGCTGTATTCGGTTGGTATAAAACCCTTTGGAAAGTCACTATGAAATAAAATGGGCTTTAGGATGTAATCCTAGCCAAACGACAAGATGGTATCCGTGTAAAATTTCAATCAACTCATGCGAAGCTTCATGCTGAACCTCCAAAACTTTGAGTATGAACTTCACAACCAACTTACTTACGGGACTGCATAAAAACAGTGACATTTGACTCGCTGTAATTTTATTCAGGTAATTTCAAATGACTCACAAAAACCATTCGTTTATTGAGCCAAAGGTTCTCTACGTATATTAACTTTTTTATAATAAGCTGTATTGATTTGTAAATGGATATACTTTTTGTGATGATTGTGAAATGAAATAATAATTCGATAAAATATATTTTAAGATATTTATAGATATTACATGAATATAAACTAACCCAATGTTAATCTGCAGTATTTACCTTGTAAAAATTGCCAATAGTTAATAGTATATCCCTTTTAAGACATATATCAATCATAATTATTTGAGTTTTTAAATTAATAATTCACTACTTATTTGTCGGACAAAGATCATGTATCAAAATGATCAAATTTATATGTGAAGCTGTTTGCGTTTTTTAAGCCAGAGAACTGTGCAGCGTTACACATTATAAAAACTACCTCGAAAATATTTCAAGAATTGAGTACTTATAGAGAATTTTCATTCATTTCAATTCAGTCACAGAGTTCAATTTTCAGCACTTTCCATTTATCAAACTGACGTTGCATCTCTTGTATCGCTACTGTTCTTGTCGAATTAACCCCAGTTTTTCTTCAAAGTACAACTTGTGAAATAAATATCTGTTATATTAATGATAATTTAATATGCAGTTATTTGTAAGTGCCTTAACATTCACGGCTTTCCATTTTATACAGCCGTAAAAACACAGAATTCAATCCTACAGTTGGCTTGACACGTAAGGTAGAGCTCACTTCATATTAAGCCATATGCAGTGTATGAAATTCTCACAGTAGAGTAGGGTTGGAGTTAATTTCTCTTAGCTATCTGCGATTACTCAAGAAGATCTGGTATCCGAATAATGACAAAGTTTGAGTTAATTAAAGGTATCACTCAGATTTGAACCCGAAACCTCAGGCCAGGACCTCAATTGTCTTCCCACCAGACTATCGCGCATTCTACGCTGGGAGAATTAATTTATATGCTTTATATTATTATTATTATTATTACATAATTTTATGTATTATAATGAATAACTTAAAAACCTTCAATTATATTATCTTTAAACGTGTATAGTATGAGTTATGTGTTCAGTATTGAGTGTCTTGTATTCATTTGTATGCAATGTAATCTAAATCTATCGCAAAATTAAAGGATAAAATGGTTAGTAACCGAACAGTCTGTCAACTGGGCTACTGCGCCGCTCCAAGTCTGTTATCGAAAGCCAAAGGCTTTCTCTGGAATCAGTTGCTCAAAAGTATCACATTTCGAACGGAAAAGGAAATCCTCCTAGATTCCTTACTGCCAGTCTCATCGCTTCAATCGAAAATTTTTTTCCCCCTTTTTCGAAGCAGAAAACCAACAAAGGGACCATTTCGCAAGGATGACATGCGCATTTTTTTCCCAGCCGCCCTCCGAAGTGCATCGCCGCCGCCATCATCGCGCGGAGCAATCCCAGAGACCGGGGACCGTGCCTTGACGTGCATTGTGCTTCTCTCTTTGAGGGTTGGGGACTGAGGAGCGGACCAATGGGACGCCGGCGATATAATGCACGCTCCCTCCCAACCCCTCTCACCATCTCCGCCCTCTCCCGCCGCCCCCTGCGCCAGAGCTCGGTTTTATGGCCTAAAACACACGCAAGGCCCCCAGGGCTTCACCGTCTTCGCTTCTCCGCGGCCGCCACCGCGTCTTCCCACAGTCGGTCGCCTCCTCTCCCCTCCACAGGGCTCCGACCACCCCTACTCCCACCACCACCTTTCTCACCCGCTCGAGGAAACGGAATGACCCCACTGCCTTCCTCCAGACTACTTTCCGTCTTCTCGCAGTCTCGTTGCTCAATAATACATTCCGCCTCCTCAATCCATTGCGCCTTTGTCTACCCAAGGGGTCCTCCTGAATGTAAGTGGTTGGGCAACCCTTCGGCCAATGATGGGCGAGGTTCCAGATGCCTTAAAGTCCAAAATTCAAGGTTTTTCACGATCCTGACGGAATGTCTTCTACGCTTAGTGAACAATTCGCCCTCACCATTTCACACAAATTGGTAGTACGGTTCTTGATATGTTATGCAACAAAAGTACTCACCCGGTGAGAATGTTGTCGGGATTTCTCGTGTTATTAGTATGTGCTGTTAAAATGACTTGAAAGACTTTATTAGTCCTCGTGCAATGTGAGGCATTTCATAGTTAATTTACTAGACCAGCGAACTCAGCAAAAATTATTGAAACACGAGGAAGAAGTGTGATAATCCGGATCAACCATAATGACTACATTTAAGTACTGACGAGATATATTCGCCATTGGATTCTGTTTCGCATCAGGTGTTATCTTTCGTCAATTGATTAAATTTTTTCACAAATTTAAAATTATTACTTTTCTTTAAAATATGTGTTCTCGGATAGTATTTTCTGTAAACCTTTGACGCATTAGTTGAAAATTTATTTCATGGCGTTGACGCAGTTGCCGCAAACACTTAGTAGTAACCCGAGGGAAAACTGTTGCAGAGGCTTGGAATTAGCGTTCTGCAACTTGCATCCTTTCTATATTAACCATGATCTGCTCTTCAGCGAAGGGATACAGCTTAATTTTTTGATTTTAGGGGTAATTTTAATATGCATGCCGTGCCTTAGTTTCTACCCAAAAAATTAACGAATAGTTAAATAAGTACATAATTTCACGCTGATCGCTATGGGTTCAATCTAATCAAAACTAAGATGCCAGCGGGATTAGAGGTTCAAAATTCACCTTAAAACATCAAAACCGATATTGGCTTACATAAGCAATAACTCACATTCTTGGCTGCATGAAACAATATTTCTCATTCCCACCTTGAGGAGCTCATCCTTTGCTGAGGAACGAAAATAAAAGTCCGTTAAAAAGACGGTCTGTACCACATACAAGATGAATAGTGAGGGAGCAGTCTCTTACTCCATACCTCTACCCTAGCTTCTCGGCTAATGAATGTGGTGCCCGGATAATTACTTACGGATAATTACGGATAATTACTCGACCATGGTGGTTCGGAAAAACCTTAAACAATCAGCTACAGGAAACAAGTCCGGGACTCTACGAAGAGAAGCCTGGTGCAGTGATTATGCAAGGATATTGCCTTTTTCGAAGCTGTTCAAAAAAAATCACTTCGGTCCTTGCTCCCAAATCCCTCCACCCGCACCTATTCAGAAGACACATCCCGATTAATGATCTAGACAAATGAGGTGCTGCATTAGCGGAATAATTTGATATTTTTAAACTCTTCCTTGCTTTCGTAATGATAAGAAGGTCTCAAAAATGTAGTAAGGACTCAATTCAGGAATGGAGATATGCGGTATGGTTTACCTCATTTCTATTTGTGGATGGTAAAAGTTAAGTGCGTAGCGTACCTACCTGGCGTGGGGAAACAATTTATTACGAGCACTTTAAATGACGGGGCATAAACATACTGAGAGTCAAGAAGCAATAAAAAGGAGCATATAGGCTGTATGAATTTCAAATTCTATTTCACCACTTCCTTGGTAGCGTCAGGAGCTAATAAAAACGCGGCCACACTCAAGTTCCACGACAAAAAGCGAGTCAGAGTGAAAAAAACTAGAATGGAGTTAGATGGTCTTACTTTGTAAATTACGGGACATTTGGCATACATGAAATACATATGCAAGGTCAAGAAAATCGATCTATACGAAGTATGTTCAAAACGTTTCAGGACATATTAAGAAAGATTATCGAGGTTGGAGTTTATGGGACCTGGTCCGCCTGAAAGTACCCTCCTTATCTGGCTAAACATTTTTACCTATGGCGTTTCTACTTAAGGATCACTAAAATGATAACTTAAAAATGTGATAATAAGGAAAATAGTTTTATTCCTTCGACGTCTCCGTCAAATACCTTTTTAAGGTTATTTATAAAATGAAATTCTCAATAAGTAACAATTTTAGGATTTAAAATTATACAATTTTCGAAGTCTAGAATTAAATAGCATCCCTCTCCTCCAAATCCACATCCCTGCAAATATTCGTCAATTCTTTCCTTCCTCCATGCACACCACCTTCGCCAAATCAACTGCTACATCCTCTCAATGTGCTGGCGTAAATTTGAGATGGATTAAGGTTAGTCGAGCAATACCCAATCTCGTGATCTTGGTTTTCAACCTATCATTTCACTCCCGCGACAGAATTGTTCGCGTAGATCAAGCACGATAGGTAAATACTACATCCGCCATAGTGATTGTATCATATTATTAGTTTTTGAAATCCCACAAGCATTAGGTAATGATTTACGAACTTTTTAACTATCATTCGTCCCTGCGAAATATTCTGACTCCTTTTTGATTTTTTATCAAGGAGATAAGCAAGGCCACTCATAATCTTTTTACGGCTTGTGGTGCAAAATCTCCCTATCAAGGGTAGGTATCCCCATTCTTCTCGATGGGTGCCGAAGGTGACTTTGCACTAAGGCACTTAATAGACACCAGAGTCTAAACTGCTGTGGTTAAAAAAATTGGGAACGCTTGTTCGAGTTGGCAGTTTTATAACAACCCTCTGAAGAAGTTTAAACCCCTGTCAACATGTGGGATGGCGGTTAAAATGATCAAATATAGAAATTTCACTTTGACAGCATCAAAGGTTTCAGGATAAAACCTATATGAATGGCCAAAGCAAAAAAAGGAACTTTAACTTCATGGATGGATAGGAGCCGTGTTTGAGTTTTCAGCTTTTCAGTTGAGTTCTCAGAAGTAATTTTTTGAGGGGATTAACATGCTCTTCCATCATACAGGAATAGTTAATAGAGCCTTTATATGATCATCCTTTCGTACCAGGTAAATGATGATTGAGTTCGAAAGTTTAATTTTGTTCCCTACCCGTCATTGTCGAGAGGTGGTCAGGGATTGTATCCATTTGACTAGTGTCAAAAGTAAGTTCAGAGTGGTCGATTATTATTTTGAAATTATTACACAATTAAAATTTAAAATAATTTCCTACGTACTGTGCGTGCTATCATATCAAAGCCGAACCCTCTTCTCCACACATTGCACGTTAACGCCAATGGCACCAAGGATCTATACTTACTACCTAAAACCACTCGATTTGTAGTTAATAATTAATTTTACCGCAGTTGCATTATCTACTTTCATTTATATTTATGTCAGGCGTTATGAAAAACAAATTATTTAATCAAATAAAAACAATCATATAACGATCCTTTGTCCCTTATTATGTTTTTTTTTATGTCCACTAACGTCCAAACTTTTGTACCTTTTACATCGCATTAATTAAAATAATCAACATTAGTAGCTGATGCTCGTTTAGACAGCTTGGTTAACTAAACTCGTTGAAAATTTATAACTTTCTCAACTATATTACTGCCGGATATTACACTGATTATGATTTTTCTGATGTCCATGGTATGCACCCTTACAATTATTGTTCTTAATTCCCTTTAATGCCAAATTAAGACCTTTTTTTAATACCGAAAGGTTTAAAACTAATGAGTCAAAGAGTGATCATAATTTGTAATACGGTGCTTTTCTTCCATTGCAAACCTATTAAATCGTGAAAGGAATTGAAAAGAGTCGTGGCTTCCTCCTGGTTCATTTGCCCAAGAAGTAATAGGGTGGAATGCTCATTGACTTTTCATGCGGATATACAAGAGAACTTGTTTCTCACGCTTTTGGCGTTTGGGAGAAAAATAATTATCACGTGCATCTCAATGGGATAGGCTCATACATCTTAGTATTTTAGGATTTATTGGAGACATTTTTAATTAAATAAAAAGGGTGTTATATTGGTACTTGTTATTTGTCTGGGAAATCAGTTGGAATATTTCATGTATGTTGTCGATCAATAGAAAGCAAAATATCAAGTATAACTTAACAAGCCAACAAATTCATGAGTACTTAAAAAAAATATAATGAGTATAAAAAGACGATTGAGTAAAGATACGCTCGATTGAAATTATAAATTGAGAATTTTCCCTTAAAATTTCTGCAATAACTAATGTGCATCCCATATTGTAATATTATTATTCTTCCGGAGGAAAATTATGCTCAATCCGGAGGTTAGTTTGATCATGATGGTAGAGCTCGGCTAATACTAATACGTACGGCGTGTGAAATTCAAACGTCATGGTAGAAGGGTCAGTTCTTTCCCTGTGCCGCCTGCTGTTTCCGAGGAAGATATGGTATCCGAAAAGTCACACAGCTTGGGTGAAGTTGAGGGTGGCCAGACGCGTCACCCAGAATCGAACCCGGGCCCTCCGAGGTCTACATACTGGACAACTACGTCCCCCTTATTAATAACAACACCTTCATAATGAAAACATTGACTATATTACTGAAGTGCCTTTTTTTATAGAAATAAAAAAGAATAAGCGGGAGAAAAAACTCCCCTTTAAGATGATAAATTCTGAATCTCCATTTTTAATTTTCATTCATATTCACCGCCAGATAGTAACACTCACTCCAAGTATGTTTCTGAATTTATATCCTAATTTATACTCGACCCCTGATTGGAACAAGTGAGAGTGAAAGTTGAAGATTTAAATACTGCAACGCGTTTCTACGCATAAAGTTAAATTTAATATCCCTGCCTTCCACAATGAAGGAATTTAACACTGCAAGATTGAAACAGTTTCATTACCGGAGGGGGAAGAGTTGATCGGCAGCGGGTCTGGTGTAGTGTCTCTCTAAAGGTGGGGACGACGAGACGGGGTTATTCATTGGCTGGCCTCAAGGATCACCCAAGTTTATAATAATGACGTCATTTATGGACGGCCACCCTGCACTCCTCTGCACCCAGACCCGCTCACTGCAATGCGGTCCCATCTCACGCTCCCTCCCCCATTTCGCCCTCTTTCCTTCCACTCCCCGCCGCGCTCCTGTCACGAGAGCCGCTCTTCGCCAGTCGTCCGATCCCTCCCGTGTCCCCCTCTCCCCGCTCAGGTGCTCATCATTTGCCAAAGTTTTGAAGGCTGTTGTGCGATCTTACCCTCCCCGCAGACTACTACCTCGACGTGGCGGAAGGGCTTGGCGTGTTCAAATGACCCCTAGAGCCCTGCCGGAGGGAGCAGTGATAATTTTTATTGCTCCCCGTAGGGTCACCCGCACTAAATAGGTAGAAGGGCGGGAGCCAGACGAAAGGTGGTCCACGCAGAGTTGGCTCCTAAGTGGAGGCGGATTCAAATGCCCCGGGCCCCAGTTTGGTGGTCTTCTAAATTGATGGCGTCGCGTAAATAAAAACATGGAGGAAGGTGACGGGAATCCAGTTCGATTAAATTCCACGAAATTATGATGTACCTACGCTGACATGGGAATGCTCCCAACTGCGGGACTCAACCGTTATGGGCGTGTTCTTTGCTCGGCAGCGGGGGAGTAAGGGCCTTCGAATCAGCATGTGAGATCCTTGCTAAGCAAAGTTGTCAGCGGCGGAAAAGAAGACTCCGAAGACTAACGGAATAGTCAGAATAGGAACTTGGAGTTTTTAGTTGATCATGAGAATAGGTAAAGTTAGCAAACACGATCCAGGGGAAATACGCACCTTACAGTTGGTAAATTCAGAATGTCCATATTTAATTTTAATCATATTCACCCCGTGATAGTCATACTCATCCCCAGAATGTTTCTGTTCTATTTTTATTCGACTCCAGGTTGGAACAAGCGATAGTGAAAGTTGATGATTTCATAGAACAACGCGCTCCTACGTATGTATGAAGCTTAATTTAATGTCTTTGACTTTCCCAATTGAGGAAATAATGAATGATGGGGAAAGAGGAATTGTGGGTGGTAGGGTTGTGCAGAGTGAGGTGAAAAGGTAGCGTTATCTGTTGAGGAAATAGATTTAGAGTGTACTGTGACGGAAAGAGTGGAAACGAAGAATAGCCGCAGTATTAATTAAAATGTTTGGGAGAAGAGTGATTAGCTTAGAGTCAGTGAGTGAGTAATATTGTTGAAGTAAAGCAGAATCCACGAAATTGGTTATTATTCAGGTTTATATGCCGACGAGTAAAAATAGGATGGAAGATACCTATATACGCATCTACATGATACCCTGAAAACCACCACCGAGGTGTGTGGCAGGGGGTACGTTCACACCAGGCATGCCCTAAAGGAATGAAACATTCCTGAGGGGGGTTCATGGACCGCAGAAAGGGCCATATGCAACAATAATTCCCAACACCAAGCGTCACATGCATGCATCACACATCAAGGGTAACGCGCAACTAATTTTTATACCTACTACAAGGAGGAACACATGCAAAACAAATA